>JABCKK010007924.1:0-129496 GCA_018221785.1 Calocybe gangraenosa
CCCACGGTGAGGGGGAGGGGGGCGGGCGCAAGTGTGGGGGGGGGGGGGGAGAGGGGGGGGGGGGGGGGTGGGGGGGGGGGGGGGGGGGGGGGGGGGGGGGGGGGGGGGGGGAAGGGGTATCAATGATGATTTACTAGTCATGAGATTCTTCATCAGGTCCTGGACACAGATCTTGCATGGCCGCCTCATCATCGTATTGTACTCCACACCAAAAACAATATGCATGATTGTCGCGTAGATACGCGAGAACAAGCTGAAGACGGTCTTGTGCCTGATGAGAGTTATTTTAACCGTAACACAAAACAAGAAAACGCATTAAAGAGGGGATCACCGCACCTGGAGACGCAAGAATTGGATGGCTTCATCAATTACCTCCGAGGAGAGAGTTTCGACCCCTACTACGTCTTCACTACTCGCATTATCATTCAACGGCTGCAGCGCATCTGCCTGCATTTGTCTCCGCAAGCGCGTCTGAATTGACTCGCCCTTATATTTATGGTCAGTTCCTAATGGTGCACCACGTAAGGCGAGTGTGTCTAACAGCCCGGGAGGGAACGTCTCGGCATTGTTAGGATCAAGCCATAGAACGTTAAACTAAGTGACAACGGGAAAAGGAAAAGAAACAACACGTTTCAGCTAACATAAATCACCATAGCAAAAGGGTAGTAAGCTCTATCACTCACCGGTTTCCCTGCTTGTTCGTCTAGCGTTGCACAAGTGCGTTGCGCAGGGCCTTGTATTAGAGGGAAGGGCGGGTTAGAATATGACAACAGGGGCTCATCGTACAGAAATTGGCGCACCAAGTCGACCTTCAGCACGCTTCCCCTCATATTCACGTCGCGCTCTGTTTCGATAATCTTGCTGACTGATCTCCTCTGCTTCTTTCGCCATTTTTGCCATTTTTGCCGTTCGCTGAGCGGGTGTACTACTTGGGGATCGTGCGCGTTTACGCAGCCCAATTCCTTTCTTTCCTGTTTGTTACGGACAGCATGGTCAGGCTCTCTCTCACTCTGATAAGCCACAGTTTTGCATATACCTGTCCATTCATGCAGAGGGATTGGTTCCACGATATGTTCCAGGTTTCGGGCAGATGGTCCGGACAAGGTATCAGCTTCGGCAGCTTCAGGTTGTGTCTCGGGCTCTGTATCAAGAGGTGGGGTAGATCCTGGCTGCTCTCTGACCATTCCAAGTGCCTGTCCCGGTTTAAAGCCCATTTTCATCATCATCGAGAGAGCCTTATTGCCAGAAGATAAGCCTATTTCCTCTTCTTCCTTTGCGCGGTCAAAGAGACTCTTGCTAAGTCCTTCCTCGCGTGTCTCGAGTTCACGCTGCCGTCTGCTCTTGGTTTTGTTCTGGTCATTCTTGAGCTTCGATTTTTGCTCTGCTTCCTTACGAAGCTGAATGTAAGATTTGGGCCCGCTATTACCAGCTGTTGCTGCATCAACTAGGAACTTGTCTGATAGATAGTCATCGTCCGTGTCGTCCAAGGACATTTTCAAAGTAGACAACCCTTATCTCACGTGTTGTTTTGACATGGTAGTAATTATTCGCAACAAATCATAAGAGGTAAACGTGAATATATGTTATATGTTCGTCATCAAACAACCACAGGTCATTGAGGACTATACGGAAACGGCACCAGACCGCAATGAACTCGACTAGTGAATGTAGTAATAATCGAAAGACATTCAATAAAACGAGTTCACTGTCATTTAAACATTTTCATGGCAGGAGCATAAGGGGCGGACACCGTAGGCCTTCGAACATGGAAGTTGTTAATCAAGCGGAGGCAGTGGCGGTGGGGACAGGAGCATCAGATTCGGTAAGAGGCTTGGCCTCGGCAGGGGACTCTTCTTCACGAGGCGGGGCATTGACAGCAACTTTGACGGCAATAGCCCTTCCGCCGATCTCCTTGCCTTCGAGAGCAGCAATCGCCTTTTTCTGTTCTTCTTCGTTGCCGACGTCGACAAAGCCGTAACCCTTGCTCTTCCTGGGTTTACCGAACCGCCTGAGGACAACACGGGCAGAGTTGACAGCGATACCGGCATCAGTGAATAGGGCAGCAAGACCGGTATCATCGATATTGAAGCCAAGGTTGGCGACGAAGAGCATAGTCTTTGAGGGCTCACCAGCTGGGTCTTCACCCGCAGGGCGTGGGGGGCGGGGGGCCCTGGGTTTACGAACACGCGGTGTCTTCTTTGAAGCAGCGTCAGCAGTGATAGCGGAAGTAGCATCGGCAGAGCCCTCTGTTGGAGGCTCTACCGGTGCACCATTTGTTGCATCACCCTCTTTCGCCTTGGGTTTGCGCTATAAAAACAAAAAAGTAGAAAAAAAAGAATAAGAAATTGAGGTAGTGGGAGATGACGAGAAGTTACATACGGAACTCTTCTTCTTCTTTTTTGGCTTGGCTGCTTCTGTGGTTGTGGGAGGAGCAGATTCGTCGAGCCTTGGAGGTTCGCCGTTTGCCTCTGCCTCAGAGACTTCACCGGGAACGGCTTTGCCGCCACGCCTGCCGGGTCTCCTCTTGGCCCTCTTCTCCTTTTTTTCCTTGTCTTTCTGCTCGATAGGTTTAGCGACTTCGACGATGACGTTGCGGCCATCGAGCTCCTTCTTGTCGAGGAGTTCAACAGCCTTTTGAGCGGCGTCTGCAGACTTCAAGGCAACGAAGCCGTACCCGGCGGAGCGGGTGCCACGTAGAATGACTTGTGCAGAAATACTGGGGATCAGGGAAATTGTGAGCGGGTGATGGGAGGCTGTGCAAAAGTTGCCACGTACATATCGCTCTGGACAGGTGCAAAGAAAGCCGTCAGCCCTTCATCCGTTGTGGAGTACGCAAGATTTCCTGCAAAGACCTGTGCAAGAAGTTAGTGGAGGTGATGATGAGCAAGGAGATGAAATGTAGGTGCCTTAAAAGCTGGAGCTTCTTCAGGTTTGTTATCTTGAGTAACTGGAAGCACGCCGTTATCGTTAAGTTGGGCGGGTTGGGCGTCAGACATTATTAGTTGAGCGATGAGCTGGTGAAAGGGTTTGTGGTTGATGAACGTGAGCTGAACTTGGTTGAACCGGTTTTTTCGTGTCAAACTTGAGAGGTTGAAGAGAAAAAAAAAAAAAAAAAGAAATTTAGTACGAGTCTTATGTATTTCAAACAGGAACAAACACATCAAAATCACTTGGCCATGGCAACAATAACACGGCAACCGTTTTGATGTGACAACCAGCGCTGAAAGGGCGGGGTCCGTGCGTCGGGAATAACCGGGACCTTAAAATATATTACATTAAATGGCGTTTCAACAAACCATCTTTTTTTCATTCCCCCCCCCCATCGCTGCTGCTGCTGGGCCCTCATCGCCCGTTTACATTCCTTTCAACCGGCTCACTCTTTAACGAAAATGGCCTTCCTAAACCTCCTTGCCATAGCTTCAATAGCTATCATCGCTTGTTCATTAAACGCTACCCCAGTCAACGCTCTTTCCGTAGAGACTCACAAGTTGGCTCGCTCTCATGCCCACTCTGTCATGGTCTTGAGAAAGCGGGGAAAACGCTGCAGACCACGCCCATCCTCGTCCTCTGCCGTCGTATCCCCTACACCTTCTTCAACTAAACCCCCTCCCGCTAACTCTGATGCACCCAAGCCCCCACCCACCAAACCTGATACTCCTCCAAGCAATAACAACCCACCTCCTTCCCCACCTCCATCCAACGGTCGTGGCAAGGTTGGTCTCGCTTGGCCAATCAATGATCCTCAGGCATTCCGCAAATTCGTCACCCCCAAAGTCGCCTAGTAAGCTGCATCATGTTCACTTTTTTTTTGGTCCTCAGCTCAAGCATCCTCACAACTAGTGCCTACACTTGGAGCCCCTGGCTGCCTCAAGGCTGCAAAGACTTTGATGTCGAGTGCATTCCTATGCTGTGGGGCACAAAACAGATCAACGAGTTCAAACAACATGTTGTTGCTGGTTACGCCAAGACCGTCTTTGGTTTCAATGAGTTTGTCTATTACGCTAATCACATTATTTCTTGATTAATTTATTTCCTTTTATAGACCCAATCAGCAAGGCCAGTCTGACATGGATCCTGGTTATGCTGCTAGTGTATGGAAGGATTACATTGAACCCCTGAAGAACCAGGGTTACACCCTCATCTCCCCGGCTTGCACCAATGCTCCTTCAGGGAAACAGTGGATGAAAAACTTCCTTGCTGCTTGCACTGGTTGCCATGTAAGTTTTCTCACCTCCTTTTATGTACTGCGACTCCTGTCTAAACCAAGCTATAGGTTGATGGCATTGCCCTCCATTTTTACGGCACTGATCCCAAGCAGTTCATTGATTACATGACAGACATGCATAACACCTTTGGGCGCAATATCTGGGCAACTGAATTTGCTTGCCAGGTATATACCTCTCCCTTTTAGAAATTTACAACCCCCATAACGTCATTTGTCTACAGAATTTCGGTGGCGGCCCACAATGTGATGAAGGTCAAGTCTGGAACTTTATGAAGACGGCCAAGGAGTTCATGAACGATACTCCTTGGGTACAGGCTTACTTCGCCTTTGGTTAGTTCATCAATCGTCCGAGTCTTGTGATTATTTGTTCATCTAGTTTCACAAGGTGCTATGCATGACATGAACAACGTCAACCCTCTCAATCGATTGATGAATGGGGACGGTTCTCCTAACGCTCTAGGCCAATACTACATCGGGTAATCAAATGATGAACTACATATCTTCCTATCCTGTTTTACTGCATTCTTTTTCTCACATTGCATTTACTGGGATCTGCATGTCTATCCGATACCCCAACATCATACTTCCATTCTTACCTGCAACGTCCACTGAGCGGGCGTATAGCGGCTGTTTACTCCTTTCTAATGCTAGTTTGCTTGAGTACCGGTTACTAGAATCATACGCTACGCTCCTGACGTGTAGTGACGAGCCAACAAGCCCTTTTGACATCTTTGTCTAGTTACAACAATAAATAAGCTACTATTTGAGTTGCAATCTTCGCGGGAACATATCTTCCTTCTCTCACCACCAGTCATCATGGTAAAGCATCTTCCCCCGCCAATTAAGCATCTCCTACAGCTTCGTCATCCCAATGTGCTGCCAAGTCCCCCTCTCTCACAACTGCAAAGTCTCTTTGCTAAAACATCTAGTGATGCAAAACTCAAGAGAGCGGAGACGGGCTGGCTGGTGCTGGCGGTAAAGAAAAGGCTTACGCACTGTTAGCCGCTAGTTCTCTGATTGCAGTCCTGTCACAATCTCCCAGACTTGTACGCTTCTCAGCGCCAATCGACCTACTTCCCTAGGTCATCTGTACCACTTTGTGACGAGAACCAATACAAACGAGCCCGGTTCTCGTGTCAATATAGCCCATGCTGTAAACAAAGCTGCTCTCATGCGGGAGTCTGCTCTAAAAAGCACCATCTTCGTGGGCGTTCCTCGAGTAAGCAAACAAAACAACCCCCTTTCAGCAGAATTTTTCCCCGTTTTCCCCGTCTCTACACAATTTACCAGAGCGTGGGGGGGCTTAATCCGGACTTTACAGGTCATTCTTTCCCTTGCGGCACTTCATGAGGCACTTGATGACGACGTAAAGAATTCCCTGAGGACCCAAACTCGTAGGTGCGAACCTTTGTTTTGAATGAAATCTTTGTGCTGAAGGCTTCCACTGCGCTATTTGCAATGTTGCTTGTTCCTTCTATTAAATGACGTTTTTCTTCTCATATCCCCCCTTTCCGACTTGTAAATACTATGTTCCCAAAACACCCGTGACGTGGGTTGGTGCTTCTCTTTCAGGTTCGCTACGCCCGGGAACATCGAATCGACAATTATGCGGGGGAAGGCGTTGTGGAACTCGATCTACACGCCTCATGCAGATAAACTCCACGACAAACTGAAGGCTTATCATCCAGACTTCATATGTAAGTAAGCCACGTTGCCCCTCTTCTTATGACATTATCCTTCCGATTCTGGTCGGGTGGCACGAGAAAACCTACCCTCCGTCAATCGGCCGATTTTAGGTCATCTCGTGGCCACTTATCTGATGCACACACACACGGTGGCACGCCTCGCTTTTTTTCTTTCTCTTTTCTTTTCCTCTTTCGTTGGAAACCCACAATCTGGGTTCCATCTATTCTATGTCCTTTAATAAATCTCATGTGTGCGCATCTGGGAACTGAAACCTGTTCCTCGTTGCACTCTCAGCGTTCATCATCCAGAGTTACGGCTCGGTCCTTTCCCCTTTGCCTGGGGAAACGAAGTCGTTCAGTGACAAAAGCAGCTTTGATGATCCCGACCAAGGCAACCTCAGCCGGGCACTAGGCTCTATAGTCGGAATCGCTACTTTACGTGCAGAGGGCAGAGTTGGGCCACAACTTATTAGTCACACATTTGGACTGCTCAAAGCGCGATACGTTGAAGGGCTTTCTGATGAAGATGTGTGGCTAGCAAGCGATGAAGGGACGGAGTGGGTCCTGCGCACCGTGGACGAGATTCTCGATGTTATAAGCATTTCATCAGAAGAAGAACAGGAGGCCAAGATTCCGGTAAAACTGTAAAGCGCGGTCGGCAATACGAAGGGGGGCGTGTAGAGAGAAGGGAGGGGTCGGGTGACCAAGCGATCAATACTTGTACCTATGTGTCGACTGCATCGTGTTCAGGATTTGCGATATACTTTCACACCCTGCCTTTGCCTCGCTTTTCGTTCCATACGAGTCCGAAGTCATCTCGATGAACTATTCTTCCCTATCATTGATCCCGAGCTCGTCGCCCGATGCCAGGGCCTGTTAATATAAGTGATGTTACATATACCATTTTTAGTGATATATCTGACAAAGACGCGTTCATGAAGTGGCGGCGGCGCGATAATTAAAGATATATGATACATGAAGGGTTGTAGACGACACTGCGGCCGATTGAAAGCTAGGGTACACCATGAGACATTACACCAACGCGACACGCAATATTTCACAGATTCCACTGTGCGCAAAACCGGTATAACATGATAGTCACGACCACGGCGTCCATAATTGGGGGGTGCATCTACAAACATAGGGAAAGAGGAGTCGGGTCAGAGAACTACGCGATGGAACAAAACTTTGCACATACCACAGTACCCGTACCAGCCGCACGGATGAAGTGCAGCTCGCCATATACATCACCGATCTGGTAACGAGTTGGCCTCGTGGGCCGGAAGAACGCAATGACCGCGCCACTCGTGTCCTGAAGCTGCCCAAAAAATATTATCAGATGATGATTGTGCACACACTCAGAAAAAAAGGAGGCGTACCAGAATATCCTGATTAGTTGAACTCGGTCGCCATCGGTACTGCTGGCCATCAGGCCCGCTGAAAAACCGCATGCCCTTGATAATAATAAAAAGGACTGTCGGCACAAAGGTCCCCGACTTTCTGACTGAAAACTGGACCTATACACTCACAATTTGACTAGGATCGGGAATTACTAGATCTGCCATCGGTAGTGTATTCTGTAGAATGTTTTTATTAATATGAAAACGAATCCTCACAAAACCAGGAGCGCAATTGATTACCTTGCCGATTATGACACGCCCAAGGCCGCCATTATTGGCCCATTCTAGTTTCGCCACTCGGTCTTCTTTATTGGGGCGAATGGTTCGCCACAGAGTTGTGACACTCTGTTTACTAGCGCTTACAGAAGTCTAGCATTATATTAACGATCATATACACCAACGGAGCGAGAGGGAAGCTACCTGGAAACGGTAAAGAACACCCCAAGAATTAAAGAGTTGACTTTCTCGTGGATCTTGGTTGGTCCATGAGAGAACGTCATTAGAAGCGGTTGTCATTGTCGAGGAATTGAGAATTGGGTAAGGACAGGCTCGAGAAGCAGCTTGGTATTTAAATCATCCTGGACCCCTCCGAACGACAGATTTGGAGGATTGGGAAAAATGTGGTTACTCTTGTGCGATTGATGGTCCTAAAATCGATCGGAAACGTGCTCATCTGGCAGAACGAGAAAAGCCGAATATGATAATATGACAGCAACGTGTAGATGGAGAAGAACAAGTAACGCACACGCATTGTAGAGACTTGGTAAGTGGAGCAAGAGCTTGGGCGATAGAAGTTGTGGTCAAAAGGATCAAGAAGCACGAATGCCAATGCCCCAAACACGCAAACTTTTCCAGCATTGTATGATTATAGGATAACATGATCAGAATAGTTCCATCATTCATCCTTTTAAAAAAAACTTGATTATTAGAAGGCGTCGCAGGTACTGTCTTCTTGAAAAATTTGCATACTAATCCGTTGTTGAAAGATCGAAGATTTTGTCAACCCACGAGGCTGCTCTATCAGGCAATCTGGGAGCAAGGCAATGGACCACACCATGGCCTCAACATGTATCCTGTATCCGTGATTCGGGGACAAGGCTCCAGTTCGGGTCGGTTCATCCATTTGTGGGTGAAGTGATAGTGAAGTAAGGTACCTCCAGTGACTAGTTGGGTTGCAACAATACTTCTTCCCTGTGAGCCCTACCGAGCGGGAGGCAGCTCTGGTACTCAAACGGTAATTCCGGTAACTTGGGATGGCGCAGAAAGCTGAAGGTACAGTGCCATCACTTTTGTTCTTCCATCGGTGATCCCGTTCATAATGAGCCGTTGGTGGTATAACCTTAAGCGAAGGTTGCTGGAACACAAAACGGCTGGTCGAGAATACCATTAGGCATGCAGCCACCAACTGTTCTCATTTGACAGGTGAACAGCGTTCACCAAAAGACAACCCGAATTGTTTTTTGTATTTTGATTTGGCGGTAAATAGAAGATATCTGGAATTAAAGAGGTATTTGGCTAATTTACACGGGTAGGACCGATGGTGCAAGGGTGATAAATCGATGTCAGATACCAAACCCCTGAACCCGGTCAGGACGGGACGAGAAGGATGTTATACTGTGACTCACGAGACCCGGTTCACGGGACAACTTGTACACCCAAACTCCTAGCGCTGCCAACGATCATCCTGGCAATGGATTCTAGCGGAAGATGCTTCATGTGCTCATCTGTCGATTTAATCTTCGCGATCTCATACACGTGTTTGAGACTGATCGTCCCAGTAGTTTCGTGCCCTGGCTTTCCGGTCCCTTTATCAATAGCGGCTGCCTTCTTTAAGAAATATGAGGCTGGTGGTGTTTTTGTGATGAAAGTGAAGGAGCGGTCAGGCTGAATAGTAATGAGAGTAGGTGTTGGTACACCCTGTTCTATGTGGGCAGTCTTGGCATTAAACTCTTTGCAGAAGTCCATGGATTTTACACCGCGAGCACCAAGGGCCGGGCCCACTGGTGGCGTTGGGGCAGCCTTCCCGGCTGGTATCAGCAGACGCTGAGGAATCCCACCAATATAGTCTAAGTGAAGAGTTAGACTGTTACGAGAAATATACGCACTACGACCTGTGCTCTGGCTTTCAAAGCGGCCTTTGACATGACACCAAGAAGGCTGCGAGTGTCAGACTCAAGTGAAGTGGGAAATGAAAGTAAACCGGGATAACGGTCACGTGAGCTGACGAGTACCATTCCAGTTGCGAGTTTTCATTCAACCACTTCAACCACAACTATGAGGTCCCTCACCGTTCTGATCTTTCTCGCACGCTTTATCACAGCAGTTCCCTCGCATGATGCTCAAGCTCCATTCGGAGCTGGCCTCATGACTAATTATCCGGGATTTAGCTTGGACCTAAATGCTCAGCGCCTCGTTCAAGCACAAGACCAGCCACCTGTCTGGATAACCGAGCATGAGAAGGTTTCTCTCTAATCAATATAGCTCCATATCTGCATATAGCTTTAAATATTCCTTAGATCCTATGGAAGAAACAAGGCATCAAATTTTTCGACATGTGAATACATCTCTTTTTTGCGCCGGACTCGGCTTGACAGACTACTTCTTCAGTACAGAAACTCAAGCCTTAACCTCGGTTCGCCCAACTACGCATGAGGAATGTATGTCCACTCTCTTCCCTCGTTTACGTGTCAACCCATTCACACGTGAGCTGTTCAGTCTCATTTCCTTCCCCGAACGCCACAAAGCAAGTGAGGCCTATTTTGAAAACACTCTCTACCAAGGGCCCGAGGGAAAACCTCAAGAAATTCTCTAGTTTTCGCACCAGATGTACTTGGATCATTATTTCAGTCTTGGATAGTCCCCTGACATGACTCAACCCCACAGATTATCGTAGTGACGTAAAATGCTGTTCTTCTTTCAAACGTGTCGTTCCCTGAATCTTCTGCGCCCAGACTGGCAAGCAAAGCCAAAAGTGGCTACTTTCTCGCATCGAACAGGTGATTTCTATGAGCCTCCGAATATATTGTTGGTTGCGGCAAACTAAAAGAAATATGACAGATTACCAAAGAAGAGGCATCAGAGTCTCTTCAGAAGCATATTATAATTTCCGAATTTTCTCATTCATGGGGCCAGAATTCCATCGTCAGTATATACTTATCCGCACTTTAAACTGCCTTAACCTTTTGGTGCAGATTGTCCGAATCAATGGCTCCTCCGCAGACAATGGTGTTGTGATCATTGGGGCTCACCAAGATAGGTGAAACAGAAGCTTTGGACCTCCTGATCATCATTGTGACATTGCTTACTTGTTGGCAGCACTAACATGTGGCCTTTTCTCCCTGCACCTGGTATGTGACTCGCTTCTTTACTTTGATGTCTGATCAAGCATGTACAATGCACAGGTGCAGACGGTGAGTGGTAAACAGCTTCCATACTTCAGGTCAACCCTGACATTGAATGCGAAGATGATGGCTCTGGGAGCGTTACTATTCTGGAATCTTACCGTGTGCTGATTGCGGCTGGATTTCGCCCTGAGCGCGCCGTTGAATTTCATTGGTACTCTGCCGAAGTGAATCTACTACTCTTTTACGCAAAAGCACAACTACATTAATTTCAATTTTAATTTCGTACAGGAAGCAGGCCTCTTAGGTTCGCAAGCTGTTGCACAGGACTACCAGTCAAAATCAATGAATGTGATTGCCATGAGCCAGGTGAATTGTTTCTTGACTTCGTTTGGCGCTTACTAACCAGAGAAATTAGTTCGATATGACCGCTTGGGTTAAGGTAATCCTCATTTTGATTAATTAGTATCTTGTTCGGGGGATTCAAACTTATCAGCGAGGAACTCGTGAAGAAGTGGGAATAATCACAGATTTTACTGATGCGGGGTAGGTCGTTTCTTGATATGTCCGCGATGAATACTTATGGTGGCTTCTAGTGTGACCAAACTGAACAAGGCGCTCGTTGAACTATATCTCAACATTCCTTACGTTGAGGTCAGCCTAGTTCTCCAATGAACTATGCTATATCTTAACAGTTGTGTCACCAACAGACTAAATGCGGTTACGCTTGCAGTGATCAGTTAAGAGCTTCCATGTTCCATCCGAACACATGTTAATGATATTGACTAAAACTTCAGCGCCTCGTGGCAGAGAGCTGGATACCCGGCATCATTCACGATTGGTAAAGCATTAAAGATTTAGTCTGAATTCTCACTGACGTCAATTCTCTGAATCAGAGAGTGCATTCGAAAACTCCAACCACAATATTCACAGTTCCAATGAGTACGTGATGATACAATCCTCCAGCTGATACAAACTTTACCTTCCTCTTAGCCGCATTGATATATCTGACGAGTTTAGTTTTGACCACATGCTAGAATTCTCTAAGCTCGCTGTGGCCTTCGCGGTTGAACTAGGAGGTTGGTCAAAGTCTAAGTAGTATGGTCACATCTATCTACATGACATGTCAATGCGGATCACAATTGGTATATGACGAAGGGTCAATGTTTGCGTATATTTGGCTCAGGCTTTGTAGATGAGTAGTAAGTGGTGATTTCATATCATCAACTATGAGTACACGTTCGAGTCTGCGCCACCGGGAGGATGTAGACAAAGCCTATGAAGTACAAAAGGCAGCAGCAGTTGAAGTTCGTTATTTCCACAGCCTCATTTAGTTATACCAGCCAATCCTACAGTAGGGAGGTTTGCGTGGAACTGCTGTTGGAGTTGGGCTGACCATTGTTGCTCACTACTCTTGGCCATTGTTTCGGTAATAGGACTCCTCCTCGTGAATCTGGTTCGAGCTGAATTCAGACCAAGTCGACAGCCACTAGCCTTCAAAAGCTTTATTGTGACTATATGTACGCCATCACTTGCTACCTGCATGTTCAAAGCATTGATCAAGCTGCTTCCATCAGTCACAGTTTATGGTCTTGTGTTCAGTGCCGAAAGTGCCCTACAAGCCCACGAAGCCGAACAGCGCCGCAATGAGAACTTACTTCGTAGGCAGGCCCGTTATGAACTCGCACACAAAGGAATTGTTGCAACAGAAACTGAAATTGCTAAATGGAAGAAAGAGAAAGCGGGGGCAGCTGAACCTAGTGCCCATGGATTTGAATTTCCTTGATGGGTGCTAGAGTAAGACGTTCAAAATGAATCAAAATTTCAATCTACATAAAGTAGATACATTTGCATCTATATAAAGGTTGCAATGCTAAGGTGTAGTGCAAATCCATCAATACATGTACAGAACAAACAGCATGAGCGATAACCAATGACTTCGCGACCTAAAAAAAAGACAAAATACTAACGATATTTCGCCTAAGAAAATCCCTGCTGCGTATAGTTGACTGGACTCGTCTGTGAGGTCCATTGTCCCTGGGCATCTACAGGCACCAGATAGCCAGAGTGGTAAGCGCTTACGGAATCATGTGATGGTAGCGGAGGAGGCGGGGGTGGAGGTAGCGGCGTGCGGTTGAAAGGTTCAGAAGAGGGAGGGAGAGGCGGAGGCGGTGGCGGCGGTTGATAGATAGGTTGTGGCGGCTGCTGGTAAACGACGGGTGGTTGGAGTAGACTGGACTGGCGGCGCGCCGTATTATCGGCATGGGGCTGTAGAGGCGGCGGAGGCGGCGGAGGATTGATGGCTGAAAGCTGGTTGTTAGGCACATAGGGCTGCTGAGACTGGCTAATGTTGTACTGGATCGGCGGTGGCGGCGGCGGTGGTGGTGGTAGCGGTTGCTGGTATGGACCATTCGTGGAGTATGGGGCACCACCAGTAGGGGGGACAAATGAGCTAGCTGGATGTTGAGTATTCCCAGGCACAGAATATACCGTTGGACTCGGAGAATGAGTATAGACCACTTGTGGCTGTTGTGGGAGAGGGCGCGAACCAGCACCAAAGCTCGAGGCAAGCACGTTGCTCATAGGAAGGGTAGGAGTATCATGGGAAGGGGAAGGCGTTGGTGCATATGCCTGATACGGTTGTGGGTTGGGCGGTTGCACTAGAGGTGCCTGTCCCGATATTGGTGTGGTCGAGTAAGTCTGTGGGACGGGTGTGGTCGAGGAATACGAGGGATACTGAAAAGAATGCGGAACAAAAGAGCTGGCAGGGAGTCCTGGGTGTGCGTCAATACCCGAAGACACTATTGGTTGTGGAGTGTATGCCAGCTGAGTATTGAACTGAGAGGGATTATATCCTGCCGAAGACCCACCAAACAGACTAGAATCCGAGATATGGGGTGGAAGCGGTTGAAATCCTGAAGGAGTAGATAGGGGTACAAACCCTGAAGATGAAGTAGGGATGCTGTGGCGCGGGCCGCGAGCCTGCGGAGGATATGGGGCTGGGTGGTGTTCATACTGGGGCTGGTAGGTAGCCTGATAGGTGCTTGCTGCCCGGGCATGATCAGAAAAATGACCAGAAGAATTGTCGTAAAGATATGCAGAGGAATCAGTAACACTTTGCTCATATACAGATGGTTGATATGTGGTGGGCGTTAAATAACCACTAGCCGATGACGATCGTGACGCATGACCTCCACGAGGGGGCTGAAGTTGATAGATGTGATGCTTAAGTCTTTTGTTGTAGTTTGAATGGGGGGAACTTACCCTTCGAGAATGATGAGACACTCCAAACTCGCCTAGTTCGTCGGCCAGTTGATCCACAGGTGAAACCCTATTTCGCTCATATGGCGGTACATATAGATCAAGTTTTGCTAGGGAACTCGACGCTCGTAAAGATGATGGTATACCGTCCGGATCCTGTTGGGTATTATTAAACATAGTGCCGGTTGACACGGCTCGCGAGGGATGTGCATTTCCCGTAGTTGGACCAGAAGGAATGTCCCCACTAGGGACGAAATGACCGGGGCCCCCGTAGTCCTTATTTTTCATTGGTTTTGGTGTGGCCTTCTTCTCAGGTGGGGGTGCCTATTTGCTCGTCCGTATGAGCATTTGTGAGGAGTGAATACATGTGAAGACTTACATTAGACCAAAATGTGAGTTCGAGGTAAACCTTTCCCGAAAACTTGTCCTTATTCATTAGCGTGAACCATTCTGAGAGGAACCAACATGTGTCATGATTGTTAGAGGTTTTATATTTTAGATGCTCACCGTCGGTCTCCCCTTTTGTCAAAACCTCTGTAAGGTCAACATCCGTCTCTCCGATAAGATCAGGTTCTCGTAGGTCATCAGCATAACAAGCTAGCTTCATCGTTTTGCCTCCTTTGATTTTTTTCGGTCCCTTTTGTTCTTTAGGCGGCGGCGGAGGAGGAGTTTCATCTCCATTCACATCTTTGTTCATTGTGTCTGTGGTGTCTTCATATAGGGTAAAGCGAATCTCCTCATCCCACTCCGGATGTTGTCCCCCGCGTTTGATTGCTTTTGTCCGGCGCTTTTCACCATTTACAGTCACTACGCAATATGGGTCCTGTTTTCCTATATGTCTTTTGTTTGGTAGGTGATTCTGTGGGAGGGGATTAGAATGAGATGATGACAGATGAGAAAGCGCTGCATACCGCCTTGAGAACGACGACAATTAAGGTCCCTATTTCACGTGGGGTAGCCGACATTATTAGTTGTTAACAGTAGATTGGTTTACTGGATAAGACGGCGTATAACGAGCATATATGTTGGAATAGCGAAAGACCTCTTTGATTTATGGCTTGAACTGCTCAATGTCACGAGTTGAAGCATCTAACGTCATGTGATGTATCTGCGCAGGACGACGCCAACACGCAATAGCTGCGAGGCAAGGGAAACGACTGATCTCGTGGGTATGCCTTGCCTTTCGCTCTTGTTTCTTTTTTTTAAAATTCATTGAGCGCACTGATGAGAGCCCCGCGTAAATACATGCATACCACCTTACTTGACTACATCATCAACAGAGTCTATTTTTACTAGCCTGCATCTCCTGCCCCACAGACGTAGCAGACATCAGGACTGTCCTGGTTTATAACTCTTATTGACCTTCAAGATCAGGCCTGGCTTTCTATCTGCTAGATCGAGGATCATCTCTGCAAAGTAGCTGTTTGCCCATGCAAACCAGGGTCTCGTGTAATCAGTGGATTTGTAGATTGACTGAGATTCATGTATAAGTCCAAGTCCATTCGTGTTCTATGAATCAATTCAACTTTCAATTTGATCGAGGTAATGATCAAGGACATACGTTGGCAATGGTGTACAGAGATTTCAAGATCTCACTATCATTATCTGTACCGAAAATGGCTGATATCTGGGACATTGGCCTGGTGATGAAAGTCAATCTAGTGCCCTCCGTAGACCATGATAGTGAACTGCTTACCAGGGATGCCATGCGTCGACATGAGGACCACTAAGATAATTTGTCGATGATCGTTGCAGACCAAAGATTTTATCTGTTTCACTTACCCTGTTCCGCTAAACGTTTTGCCCGCGGAGAAATATGGATTTTTTGGAGACAAAAGAAGCTTTCGCGTCGCCATGTAAGCTGCATTTTTTCTGTCCAGGAAACCGAGATAAGGCAAGGACAGAAGTGACTATTGATTGGTAAATTAAGGATGGAACTGCAAGTCTGTTAGTACCACGCACAGGAACATTCGCGTCGTCCATCACATAACGACCTCCAAAGCCTTGGGACTCGATGAATATTTTAATTTATTCAATTGGACAACAAGATTTACCGTTGATCTCATACGCGAAAATATTGTTGACGACCTGCGAAACTTCAATTTATGACTGTTGGACTAACTAGGAAGCGACGTACAGTGTGCTTCCAGATAGCATCCTGTACTCTAGCACTCCACGTCTTCGCGTCTCGACTAACATCGGGGAGCTGATGCGCATCGTCGAGAACTTCAGCCAAGTTTTTTAACTCAACACTCAGCATAGCGTTTGCTGGTGTGAGGAACGCTTCGGAGTAACCAATTGATACCATGCAGATCCATATTGTACATAGACAGAACACACACACCAAATACGCTCAGGTCATCTGAGGGCCTATGGTGGGTACCGACAAGCCCTGTGTAGGCTTTCGGCTCGTTGTTACCACGGTTTGTGACTTGTGGTGAAAGTGCTCCATGGCCACCTGTCCAATTATAATACGAGATGAGGTTGAAGTTGTCATCGAAAGTAGGCTGAGACTGCTCGTTGATGACACGAAACACTTGTTTGATAGCCGCGCGCCCTATATGCCAAAGTGAGCTTCAGAATAGGTATGATAGAACCATGTGCACTCACAGTTGTCATTGATGAATGACGCATCTTTAGTGGATTGATAATACGACCTTGACAACTTCAAGAAGCCACACAAGGAGTCAATCTCGTACTGTTCTCTACACATGAGAAGTGCTGGTAAAAGTCAAGCTCATCGTCTGATACTGACCTTGCATTCGAACACTGTTTGATTGTCAACGGGGCTGGCAGTAAACGTTAAAACCATCTTTTTGTATATACAAAGAAGACGATTACGGATTGACAGTTACACCATCCGCCCAATCATTATGGGAAGGTCTGAGGCCGCTCTCCGGTGGCGGTTGGAATGCTCCGCCTTACTTTGTGTAAGCTGGATAAACCTCTTCCGAAATGATGACATACAATAAGGATACTGTGCCACATAACGGGCTTCATTGTTGATAACGGCTTTCACGAGTGTGGCCAGCTGCGAATCGATACCCAGAAGAGAATGGTAATGCGCAAACTACATCGGCTGACTGGTTAACAAACGGCAAGTAGGAGCATCCAAGGAACGCACTTGATTTGCAGTGTCACGCAGCCATTGTGCGCTGGGTGGTCCGAATTATAATTGAGGATGTAGATCATGAGAAAACATACGTGATATCCTGTGAGATAGTTAATAGTAGAAAACAGTTTGGGATGAGATACTCACTCCCGTTATGATGAAAGCTAGATTTTCCGTCTTTAATAAATGTGTTAAGAAATACATGCATTAGCTTCAGCTCTAAACTCCTTACAGAATTAAAATATTTGACAGTTGTGTCTACCTCCAATCAGTACAAGTAATTCTTACATGACAGCTAAGGACAGAGCTCACCCAGCGTATTGGGAAACGTATTTTCAAATAGCCTAGCAAGATCCGGATCTTTGAGTAGCGACTTCATGTCGCTGATGACCGTCTATTTCATTCATGAACTTTCATCGAAAAGAGATAAACAGGGTTGTCCAGGTGTTGCTGACCTCTACGGCTGAGCTATTAAAAGTGCGACATGCTGGAGCTGGTCGCATGAAGGGCAGCGCTAGGGGCCCTGTGGAGGGTGGTCCATGAGGACTCTATGAATATATTCAAAATGACATCGTAGGGATTGTGAATTTCTGTCAACCTGAGAATACGTTGTGAAATCGGGACACTGCGCTTGGGAAGTTGACACCAATGCAGCGGCGACAATCAGGTTACGAGCTCCAAACTTCATACTTGCCCTTTGCCAGAGTAATTGGAATGCTAACGAGAGGGGTTCCACCAGACGGAAGCTGAAGGCCGATGGATAGTGGAACTCTCTTATAAAAATCCAAGAATAATTTCGGAACCGCATATATAGACTGCAGCATATGCTGCTTGTTGGGTTACGCGACCACGAGACCAAGAAAGAGGTGGGGAATGCGCGTGGAGTGTGGTTCGGAAGATCTGGGTAACCCTGAGCTTGTGAACGCCTAGCCTAACTGGATTCTTGAAGACGATGACAGCATGCCAGATAGGCAATCTGCTTAGTGTCTAAGGGTGTTGGCCGTGGCCGAGTACCGTACCATCTGGTGCATCTTTTATAGCTCTTAGCACAACACAGTACTAGCGTGTGCAAAGTGATGTGAGGAAGCCTCACAAAATTCAGATTCAGGTCTGTCTCGACGTCGGCGCTACGAGGGCAATATGCGACCTCCAGATTTGAATACTTCGGGGTCACAAGGTGATAGCAGCCACCTGGAGCATTTACGCGTGTCAACAACCCAATTATAATGGACAGCATTTGGAGTTTTTATAATAGTAAAAAATATATAGCAAAACGTAACATGAGTATGATGGTAAGAGAAAGCTTGCAAGATTATAGCGACCTGACAACGTATAGAACTGATTAGAGCGTCTTGACCCCAGCATCTGAGATGAGATGCCTCTCTGCAGAGTTTACCAAGCCAACCTCCGCAGCTGACTCGCTGGGTTCTTGGACGATATGCGTCGGCGGTTCAACAGTATCAGTCGATTTACGAACGACTTCAGGTCCAGTCGATATGTCAACGCCAATTCCAGGCGCAAGATCGTCCTCCTCAACTTCTGCAGCTGGGGAAGGCGTTTCAATGTAGACATCAGTAACGGACGAGTTATCCAGTTGGCTTCCTTCATCCTTTGTCTGCTCAAAACCGGTCCCGGAATCGTAAGGCTCTGGATTCTCCGTGCTAAAGGCGCCGGTTTTGATGCTATTTGTAGTTCGTAGACTCCTTTCCCTCGCCAATAAAGATGTCCCAGCCCCCAGCTGAACCCGCGCGCTCCACCGGCTGGCTTCGCTCTCCCAACTACCCCTCCTGGAGCTTCGAGGACGCAGCGCACGGACACTGGCATCTACATCTCGTTCTTCTAGCCTCTCGTCATCTCCAAGAACGAATTGACTCGTGCTTTCCGCGTCTGGATATGTTATGCTACCTCCGAAATGCGATATGGAATCGCCGATACCTCGAGCAGATGGAGACGTTGAATGTCCCAGATTGGTGCGTAATCCCGGTATGGCATATGCTGATGATGCGAGGGTCAGCATCGAAGCGTTGTCTAATGGTGGAGATGATGGGCGAGGATTGTTCCGCGGATGATGCGTGGTGTGTAGCGGGGCTTGTACAGAAGTGATTGTGTTGGAGCCATGTGCCGCAGTCGCTTGAGGAGGAGGAGGATTACTTGACGACGAAGGACGCGACAGCGACTGTGGAAGAGAAGCAAAAGTGACGGGCGCACTGTTGCCATAATTGTTAGAGTTATTCGTGGAAGATGAAGTACGAATATGGGGCGGGAAGCGATTCATATATGTAGACGATGTGGTAGTGGGTGCTGCTTGAGCGATATGCGCCATGCCACCGTTCAAATCAATACTGAGCAACGTGGTTGGTTTTGTGCTCGCTGCGATGCTTTTGAATGTACGGGGGTCTGACAAGTAGGACGAAGATGATCGGGAGGGTGAAGGCGAAGGTGGCGCGCTTGGAGGTATTGGACGGAGAGACGCGTCGTCGTCTGCTTCTAGCGCACTCCCAGGCGACCATGTTGAGTCTCGAGCAATAGATGATTCATCTAGGGAGTTGTTGTCGCCCTCCTCCTCCTCCAGAGAGGAACGGTGGGGGTCGTCGTCTTCGTTTAAAGAGATGGTCTTGCGCTGAGTGGCAGTCCCGAGAGGGTCATGGTTGGCTCGTGGCTTAGTGCCAGAAGATGGGAGAGGGGAAGATGCTGTTCTTGAGGTTGCACGTTGTGATGTACTGGGTCTGATACCTCTGGCAAGAGCTATGCTCTCTGACCGATGGTTCTCGTTCCTCTTGTTTCTTCCACTACCTGCGAGCTTACGTTGAAACCAGTTTATGATAGGTTTACTTGAACGGGTGGTTAGATTCTTTTGAAAGGCCTTGGAAGCAGGTTTTACGACGGGGAGAACAGGCTTTGCCTTTGTCTTTGTGAGCGATAATTGATGAGCAGGATGTTCTGGCTGTGGCCTGTCGCCGGAAGGCATGTTGATGAGGTTGGTTGGGAGGAGGAGTAATAATATAGTACAAGGGCCACATATGGATAGATCACAAACTTGTACAAATAAACCAATTTACCATTCCGTCTTGGACGCCTTCTTTGGCGCACCAGCTGGTATCTTCGACCCCTGATACCCGAACCCATCTAACCAAGGCCATCTCTGAGTCCTTTTCTGCTCAAATTCATCGATAGACGTCCCCTTCTGCATCGTCAACGCAATGTCATCAAGCCCGTGCAGCAAGCAATGGCGCCGGAAGGGGTCTGTGATAAATGCTATCACCCCTTTGTCGTTCGACCTACGGACTTCTTGCTTCTCGAGATCAACCTCTATCTCAAGACCTGCCTCGGCATCCTCTGCAAGCGCACGACAGTCTGCTTCAGACAACGCCACCGGTAGCATCCCGTTTTGCATCGCATTATTGCGGAAGATGTCAGCGAAACTCGGAGCAATGACACAATGGATGCCAAAGTCGTTTCTATGATTCATAATCAGTTATAACTTCATTTCAACGTATCCACACCACTGACAAACTCCACGGTGCATGCTCGCGAGAGCTACCACATCCAAAGTTTTTTCCCGTACAAACAAGGATCTTCGCTTTGTCGTATGGTGCACGATTGAGGACAAAATCCGTGTTCTCACCAGTGCTTGGGTCCCTCCTGAGAGCATAGAACAGAGCATCCGCCAGCCCAGTTCGCTTCAACGTCTTCAAGAATTGCTTGGGAATGATCATGTCGGTATCAACATTGTCCATGTACAGGGGTGCCGCGATTCCCTTAAGAACAGTGAATTTTTGAACAGTGCTGGGCGCTTCTTTTGAAGGTGCAGAGGGTAACGACGCTGGAGTGTCCTGCTGTTGCGCAGATTGTGGCGCAGGCGATGCCTGGGGCTCATCTACGAAGAAGTCAAAGGCATTTGCCATCTTCAATTGTGCCCCGGGTGCTGTCTGTGATTCAGCAGCCTTGCCCAGGAACTTTCTCACATCGGTTAACTTTCCTGTGATAGCTGCTGCCGCTGCCATCGCGGGGCTGAGCAGATGCGTACGACCACCAGCACCTTGGCGACCTTCAAAGTTGCGGTTGCTGGTACTGGCACAACGCTCTTGAGGAGCCAGTTGATCGGGATTCATCCCCAAACACATTGAACATCCTGCTTCGCGCCAGTCGAATCCAGCACGTTTGAACACAACGTCTAGGCCCTCCGCTTCCGCGTGTTGCTTAATTAATCCAGAACCTGGGACCACCATGGCGTGCACGCTGGATGGCACTCTGGCGTCTGGGCCAGCCGCCAATACGATCTTGGCAGCCGAACGGAGATCTTCAATACGACTGTTGGTACAAGAACCGATGAAAACCTTGTCGACCGAGATCTCCTGCATGGGTGTGTTTGGAGTGAGGCCCATGTAAGTCAATGAACGCTCAGCGGATGCACGCCTGCCTGGGTCTGTTATGGT
The DNA here is from genome assembly GCA_018221785.1 of Calocybe gangraenosa. NCBI lineage: Eukaryota > Fungi > Basidiomycota > Agaricomycetes > Agaricales > Lyophyllaceae > Calocybe > Calocybe gangraenosa. Next base: position 21,461 of record JABCKK010007924.1, read on the forward strand.
AGAAGGATCAGGAACAGAACCTGTAATAGGAACGACGTCCTGGGGAGAGGTGCCCCAGGTGACAGTAGGTATGATGTCTGAGGCTGCAATGTTGACTTCGATATCAAATTCTGCACCTTCATCAGACCTAAGCGACTTCCAATACAAAACTGCACGATCCCACGCCTCGCCCTTTGGTGCCAGGGGACGGTTCTTGAGGTATTCAAATGTGACTTCATCAGGAGCGATCATTCCTGCACGAGCTCCGGCTTCGATACTCATGTTGCAAACGCTCATGCGAGCTTCCATGCTAAAACCTCTGAACACGGAGCCTGCATACTCTATGACAGAGCCCGTTCCTCCTGCTGTACCGATAACGCCAATGATGTGGAGGATAACGTCTTTGGATGTCACGCCCTCATGGAGATCGCCGTCAACAGTGATGCGCATATTTTTGCCCTTTTTCTGCAACAAGGTCTGGGTTGCAAGGACGTGCTCGACTTCGGAGGTCCCGATACCGAACGCTAGAGACCCAAAAGCACCGTGGGCTGTGAAGGGGTTGAGTATAGCTGGAGACTAGCTCAGTAGGAAGCACGGACTGGAGGTATGGGAATCACCGCATACGCAGGTAATTCCCGGGAGCTAAATTAAACGAAGTCAAATTGGTTGAAACAGAAGGGAATGAAAACTCGGCTAACAGTAAAGCCTTGCTCTGGGCCGATGATGTGAACGATGCCTAGTTGTCGTTGTTAAATTGGTGGGGAATGAGACTATGTATTGATAGACTTACCCTGACGTCGATCATTCATGCCGAAATAAGTCAAACCGAACTCTTTTACGTTATCTTCGAGGGCAGCACATTGTGCACGTGAATCAGGCTCTGCAATGAAAGATTTTACGTTTGTGAAGTTTTTACGGGAGATGGTCCTGCGATTTGAAACGGTCAAGGACTGATTTAAAACGTGTGGTTCTTTTTGTGATTTGATACGTACGGAACGTTATGATCTACGGTAGCCAAAGTGCAATCTGGCCTTCGCACGGGACGAGCTGCATTTCGGCTACGGAAAGTATCGTTGAACACGGATGTGAGTTGGCAGATGAAATGTACATACAGTCCTTCGAAAGCCTGGGGGCTTGTGACTTCGTGTACAAGGTGACTGGAATGAGATATGTGAGACTAGATATGCAGGTGGGGTTTGAGTTTGAGATGAAGCGGACCGGTCGATGTATATGAGGGCCAAGCCATCATCGTTTATGTCCCTGGATAGATGTGAGTACTGTAGTTGAGATTGTTGTGGGATGGACTTGCACTACATGATCGTCCCATATCTTATCGTAAAGGGTACGCTGAATAGGAACTGGGGCTGGCATTTTCTTGTGTGTGAGAGAGAGTGAGAGATTGGTTTTTAAAATATTATTATTATTATTATTATTATTATCGGCCGAAAGGATGTTCGGATCTATTCGCTTTAAAAGTAATGTCGTCGATCTCATTGGTCAAAGCTAAGGATCGCTCCTGTGACTTGACCTGTCATTTGCTTCATAAACGACTCCCAGCCATTCTCATCCCATATGACGTCACCACACTTCCACGTCTCAACGTCGATCGCTCTCTTCAGCCCTCCCTTCTTTGCTTTTAGATATTTGGTCCACAACCCACCACCCAGCTCGGCTCTGAGGTCGAGCTCAGTCTCGAACTGACCCTCGTGCTCAACTACGATCGCGAGCTGAAAGTGAGACGGGATTCCCTTTTTACTGCTAACGTTCTCCTCGACCGTCCAAACACACCGAGCTCCTAGGTTCCGCTTCGTGCCCACTATCGTCATCGCGTGATTAGTCACCTTTTGTACCTCCCTGTTTCGCGATGGCTGCACTCCAACCGAACCTCCCATCAAACCGACCTGCATAGGTATCGCAACCCCCCAAACCAGCTTGTCCCACTCCTTTGTCCACCCTCCCACACTAAACTCGGGCGCCAGCTCTGTCACCTTTGGTTTCTTACCTCCTGACCCTTCCACACCCCCTGGGATCCCAACTTTCCATGTAATAGTTGCATTCACGAATCGCCGTTTCGTCGCTGGGTGGCAACGAACAACGAGAATAAGAAGCGACCTTCTATCATCTACCGGTTGGATCGTAGACAATTCAGCTGAAAAATACGAGTCGAACCCTTCTACTTCTGCAACAAGTTCTTCTTTAGACTGCGACGTTTATGTTAGTCGTTTCGGTCAAAATGAACAAATAAAATAAAATAAAATAAATAAAATAAAATGTCACCCACGTTTGACTCTCTACCCTCCCTTTATGTATCAGTGTAGTACTTATCCCACACAGACATCACTCACCCGAGCTCTCCTGTCTTGATCTCGTCCACCACAGTCTCAATGACAAAACTGCGGTCTTGTTGCATTGTATTCATATCGTAAAAAACGACAAACAACAAAAGATCAAGCTGTCAGAGATGAACTTGTTGATAACGTAGACGCTGTGCAATTGAACAGGTGACTATTGATCAACATGGAACAACTGCATCTGCCCATCGCAGCATACCAGCTCGCCATCATTGGGCTTCATAGGGACAACTTTATCTATTTCGATGGTCTACTTGAGGTACCTACGCCAACCAATGTCCAACAGCAGACGTTCATTCGACTAGCGCTAGCATACAAACTGTGTCATGTTGATTTGATGTTGCAAGAGGCTGTGAAGATGTCACAAGAGATATGGGATACCCTACTGGGAGAAAAATCTACGGATGAGTACGGAGTACTGGACGTGAGCAATGTCCCTCAACTCTCTCTCTTTGAGCCATCTCATAACACACTCAAGATTTACGCAGCTTGCATGTACCACATGGTCCAAGAGTTTGGGAGAAAGCTCCTCGGCAACGATTACGAAACACAGGAGCCGCCTGCTAGGCAACCATTAAGACTACTTCGTGACCATGCCCTCAAACATCAGCTTCCCAACGAATTGATATTCGTATTCCGGGCGGAGGCTTCTGTCTATTCCCCTGAGGAAATGGTCTCGAACATACACCAAGTATTGGAGTCCCTCGATAAAGATGATGCGGAGAATATAGACATACAGCGCCTGATGGCCTCAATTCATCTCACACTTGCACGATTATATGGTTCCCTTGACCTCATCGAACGATCAAAGGAGCATGTCCAACTGGCCAAAGAGTCGTACACTGTCATTGGTGACCGTGATGGAATGCTGTGGGTTCAGTTTCTATCTGCACTCTTCATAAGCGACGAAGCCGGCACAGCAAAGACAACGAGACTCGAGGATCTTGCATCACAGTTTTATGAGATGCAAGACTGTCGAAGTTTTCTGACCTGCAAAATGGCCATTGCCAAGCACCTTCAGGACAGACGGCACAATGTTGACTATCATTCGGCGATAATCTCTGTATTCGAAGTTGTCATCGATGCGTCGAGAATGTCAAGGTAAGCCATCCACACATCTGACCTCTGACCTAGCCTAATGAGCGAAAATTCCTTTCTGTCAGCGGTAGCGCCTCGGTCAATAGTTCAAAACACCTCGGCTCAGCTTTGGCATTTTGGCAATCTTACATGGTCATGATGCCGCACGACATGGAACATTTCCAATTCATCGGTACCGCGCTCGAGCTTGGCACGAGATTTTTTACAGCCCACCCAAAATGTTCAATATCAGAGTTAAAATTCACACTGGCCAGCGAGCTGTCCACCTTATATGGAGGGAGAATAGGTGACGGCAGTAATGAACTAAAATGGGCTGCAGAAGCGGTTACATATGCAAAAGATACTGGCGATCAAGAGGTAGTTCTGGAGGCTGAGAAACGGTTCAGGGTCATACTGTCAGGAAAGAATATTATACCTGCCAATGACCGTTATGGGATATACACTGAGGAGTGGAGGGACGCCATGAAGACTGATCTCAACATTGAATATGACACAGCCGAGGTCGAAGAACGCTGGGAGGATCAGTTGGCGTTTGCAGGTCAACTTTTGACATTGCAGCTGTCTCAGCAATTGAAAGAAGGCGCTGAAATAGATGGGGAGCCATGGTCAAGCCGGGCAAAGGGCGTCCTTGAGCGTTTGTCTGACAACGAGGTACGAAGGGATCGATATACAATCATTGACGTCAATATCGCTGGCACAGTATTCGAATCTGGAGATCCCGAGCGAGCAGCTGAAATATTAGAAAACGTTCTTGAGACAACCCCTCCAGTCGATCTATTTTTGGGGCAGAAGATATACTTCATGCTTGCGCGAATAAAACTCCAAATTTACAAAGGCACTCGAGAGCAAGAGCACTTGCTTGAGTCTCGCAAGCTGCTCGATGCAGTAGCAAAGGACGCACTGGAGCAAGGAAGACCGGACATGGCTGCGTGTTGTCACTGTATTCTTGCAGATTCATGGGCGGCGGTGGAGCCAATGGATAGAGCATCGGGGCTGCAAGCGTTACGCCATATCGAAGAGGCGGTGTCCATCTGGGATACGGAAAGGGACGGGATCTGGAATTTGGATGGGCTTGATGGGTTGCTTGCTCGTTTTTCCCTCCGAGAACGGAATGAAGGTGGTCCGGTCGACGTTTTTGCGATTGCATATCGAGCCTGCTTCGCATCCAAGGATTTCGCATCGGCGTGGAACTGGGCGCAAAAAGCCAAAGCACGAGGATTTATTCACTCCCTAGAAGCTTATCGCGCACGGACTACGACTAACCTATCTTCCCATACGCAAAGCTTGTTGGCAAGGTCCCTGATAAAATCACAGGAAAACCATGTAAACTTTGAATGGTTGCCGCCTGAAGGGGAAACCCCCGTGTTTGTTGATTGGGTCACTGCCGGGAACGTCATATACATGCTGACGGCAAGAGATGGTGGGGTGCCTTCCATGCACGAGTTGGACATTGGCCTCTCTGCAGTATTACAATGGTACTCAGACCTTATAAGTTCCAAGGACGACCTTCGAGATGCCGATGAAGCGCAAGAGACTTTAGCGGAACTTGCTGCCCTATGTGAACCCCTGCAGGAGGTCACTAGGCCAGGGGAGTTGCTGGTACTATGCACAACAAAAGTACTGTCAAAGATACCACTGCACGCCTTGGAAATTGAAGGGGATGTACTATTGGCTAGAAACCCCGTCGTTTATACCTACGCAGTCCCCGTGCTGAGACTGTGCATTGAGAGGTCCAACGGGAACGAAGTACACAGTGGAAAAATATCGTTGTTTGGAAATCCTACTGGGAATACCCCTGGGGGCGAGAGGGCAGTGCAAGCTATAAGTGTTTTGATGAAAGCAGAGGTTTTCACCCAACACGACGCGACCAAAACGCGATTTTTGGCCGCTTGTGAAAATTCTCGTTTCGTCCATTACCATGGACACGTCGCTACACGAGCGCAGGATCATTACATGATATTTGGAGATTCTTCCTTGAGTGCGACGGAGGTTTTCACAAAGGACTTGTTGAAATGCTCCCCCCTTATCAGCATTGTTGGTTGTGGGTCTGGTTCGGAAAAGGCCCGTCTCGGAGACGAGCCACTTGGACTTGTTTCTTCGTTTATCTATGCAGGAGCATCTACCGTATTGGCGACGCTATGGCCAATCCATGACACGCTCTCTGGAGAGCAGTTCTCCAGACATTTTTTCGGAAATTTCGGTAACACGACGGGACAACTTGATTTAGCGAGGATATTACAGAGCGCAGCGTTAGAAGTTAGAGCTCGAGAGGGAATGCGAGCGCCTTATTACTGGGCTGGTTATGTGCTTCATGGGAGCTGGTTATTTAAATTGTGACGGATTACGTAAAACATCATACCCTCCTGTCCATATATGGTCTATTCTTGTTGTTTATCTTGTGCTGCTTCCTGCCCTAGCACTGCAGACCTGTCCTTGTATTACAAGGTCTCTCAACTACCCTACCCTTGACAGCTTTGATCCCTGCTCGGCCTCTTACACCTACATGTATGGCTCTATAAACTGAGGTTGGGTCAGAACTCGTCCATCAACGTCCATAAGGGACCTGTGCGATTTGATACCACCTTTCACCCCATTAGCTTGTCGATATGCCTAGTGTTTATGGCAAATATGGCTTCCCACTCTATCATCATGGCACACTGGTGGCGCCCAAGAGTTACTCTTGTCCGACTTATGTTGGCTCCCCTTTCGGTGAGAACTTTCAACAATGGTTCACACGTTATTCTCATTGCTGTCTAGTCCCTACAGTTCGACCGCCACTATACCTCCCAACCCCACTGTCTCCAGCATATGTTCAGCCTCTTCAGATCACCCCACTAACCCCTTGGACTCAGCCATTGGCTATATCTCCATTACCACCTTGCACTCCCATCCTGACACCAGGATCCACGGTTATGGTTGACACACCCTACACAAGTCCATCACTATTGTGGTTCCCGGACGAGTTCGAGCCTGGTACTTTTCCAGCCTTACCTTTCGGTACACCCGCCGCAATACGCATCAATCCCTTGCTTCTCTACAATCCAGTGAATCCCTGCGTACCAACATTGGAATGGGACATCAGCCATCGTGCAGAACAAGCAAAACAACTAACTGGGCGCCAGGTGTTGGTCACGCCAGATCTTTCAGGCCTGGCAACCTTCCCTGCCGTGTCAAATATGTGGATCTATTCCGACCATCCTGTTCTCGCATGGTGGATGGAACTATGGGGTCCCATTGTAGTTGAGAAGCATAACATATCCACTTGTGATGTTCTTGATGCGATCTGGGAGTATATGCGCAAGCCACTGACCGACTCAGACGTTAGACGTGTAGTTGAGTCTGGGCAGAAGATCGGGCTTGAACGTTCTGCCAGACGGCGTATTGGGGATGGTTTTGATTTGAAAGCTGTCGCCTTGAGGAATGGCTACAGGAGAGTAGATGTTCTTGGCAGTGTCCGAAAGTTTCTCGGGCTCCGAGTGCAGCTCTCTATGGACGGTACATGGAATGCTTTCATGGGATTAGCACCTGGACCTGTTGCATACTAAATGCCCCTCTCTTATACCTGCATTTAGGATTACTATATACCATGTAATAATCAGTGTACGGAGACATTGCTATAAACTTTCAAGCTAAGGTCGAACAACTGCCTGACCAAACTCGAGCATGACACCAGGGACCTCTCCTGTCATTTCAGCAACATATTTCTTCCAACCTTGTTCACCAGGCTCCCACTCTATCTCACCACTTTGCCATTTTTCCACATCAATAACCCTTTTCAATGCGTTTCCGCTCTTACCCTTCTTAGCCTGCAGAAAGGTGGGCCATAAGCCCCCACCCAATTCAGCTTTAACATCCATTTCTGAAAGGAACGGCGCGTCGTGATTGACCACGATGGCTAGACGAAAGTGTGATGGTATCCCTCTCTGACTGCTCTTGTTTTCCTCAATAGTCCAGACCGCCTTTGCTCCACCACCCCGCACAGTCCCGAGAATCGTCATCGCATGCATAACCGCCCTCTGGGTCTCTCTTTCTACTGCAGGCTCTACTCCTACGGAAGCTCCCCCAAAGCCAATCTGGGCAGGCACGGATAGTCCCCAGATGAGCTTAGTCTGCTCTTCGGTCCAACCACCAACGCTATGCTGAGGGGCAAGTGTAACAATCTTCGGCGGATGCAAGGCAGTGCTGGTTTTTGGTGAGTCAAGCGGTGGCGATATTCGCCACAAGATTGAAGCATTGATAAAACGCCTGCCTGGCGCTGGATGGCAGGCTATGTTGAGAATCAGAAGCGACTTGCCATCACCTAGGGGCTGGACTGTGGAAACTGTAGCAGAGAGGTATGAATCTGCGATCTCTGTTTCTGTGATAAGATACTGAGGGTCGCTGTTGTCGGGTGCAGCGACCTCGTCATGTACTGAGGATTCTCTAGATTTGAAGAGCGAGCGAGTGCGATAGCCTTGATTTTCGATTGAAGTGTAAAGATCTTCCTCGAACGAGACAGTGAACGAAGTTTCAGCGAGTTCTGGGTTCATCAAAGTAGAGTAAGGGCACTTCGAGGTGCTATGCTGTAATTATACGACTATGTGGTGTTTTGTCAGTATGACTCCGCCGATACGCGCGCAGTTTCTGAGTAGAGAAGCGGTGACCAGGCGACATCGTGCCACTTGTACTTACGTACGTAAGGGACTGCCATGGCGAGCATAAATCACAAGGCTCAACCGGCAATTACCGACTATTTTTTACCATATTAGGCAGAGTTGTACAGCTGATGAGCCACCGTGGCTGTGCATCTGCTCTCGCCATTTAGCACAGTGCAAGTTGAGTTGAGCTATCTCAAGACCGCCTTCAACGTTACTATGGCCAAATCAAAGAAGTATGTCATCCCATAGGCCTCCAATATATTGTGCTCATTCATGCTTAGCCACACAAATCACAACCAGAACAAGAAAGCACATAAAAATGGTATAAAGAGTCCTGCATCGTTCCGATCACGGTCATTAAGGGGTGTAAGTACTATGTCTGCTACTCTTGTAGCCTTCTAACTAGTTCTATCATCTATAGGTTGACGCCAAGGTATTTGCATTGGAACTCTACTATCTACATACTTAGTTTTTCTTGACATCTAGTTCCGCCGTAACGCAAAACATGCCCTTGCTGGCACGGTGCGTAATCTGGGCACACTTATCTACTCGAACTCACTAAAGCCATAGATCAAAGCACGCAGAGAACAAAAAGAAGCAGCCTCATGATTCCATCGTACCCCTCTCCCGAGTCCCCACTACAATGTTCACTACCTTGGGGATCATCCCATCCACATGTTATATATCCGATGGTTTCTATAGATCGCCTTCTAAAACATCATCACAAAGCGCCCAAAATTTCCGGTATTAAATACAAGCACGATGTGTGATAATCTTCACTCAAGTCCTACCAAACATGCAACATCTCATCACCGTAAGCCCTGCATCGTTTTGGCATTTCGATCCAGCGTGGCCCTCAGCCGCATTGCCTGCATTTATTCAGACAATGACTTGAAATCGCACAAATAACGTACCGCAGCATCCTCTGGTCTGAGAGCACCTTTCGCCATGTTGTGTTTTCCCGCCCTCAATTTGTGGCTCCTGGTAGTTATCGTTGCCTTTGCTGACCCCTCATTATTTGTTAGCAACGCTCGACACTCTTCATCAGAAGCAGGGTGTCCTTCGAGTAGCGAGAAGAACTTGTGTCGAAGAACTATCTTGATTTGCTCAAAGGCACGCGAAGTATACCACCCGTCCCGTTCCTAAAAGCTGTAGCTCAGCAAAAGCCCTTCATAGTCAGACCTCGACGTACATTGCACGTTTCTCGAAGATCTTCCGGATCCTCAATCATCTCTTTGAGCATTGGATCGGTAATGTCGCATAATTGAAACGCCGCTGTCTCTTTCGTGACCGTCTGGCCGTCAAAGATGTGTGATCGCCTGTAAGCAGAATGAGATAACGTGTGTATTCTACGAACGGTGACATGAGACTTGCTTCCTGTCCATGTCTTTTTCTAAGCTCTCTTCCATCGTTCTCATTTGTGTGCTGGCTGCTGAGCGATCCTGCCTTCGAGTAATAACAGATGGTCGGGCAATTGGGTGATTGGCGTTTCTGAAGTAGAGGCGCTGATAGCTAGGCGTAAAGGATCAGTGTGGAGAAATGACAAAACAAAACAAAAACAAAAAACGAAAAAAAACCTACAATCGGGCATTTGAATCCTTTCGAGGATCATAATTGAAGCTAACAAGTGTGTCCCGCCAAGGACCATCCTGGAACACGTAGCAGACAAGAGGGAGTAAACCCTTGGAACTACTATCCTTAGTAGATCATCCACAGCGCCGTAGAGAAACCTACTTCAGGATTTCGCGAGTCTCAATCGGAGCAAGTTGATTGAAGAGCGACATGCGCGTCCAGATTGGACGTTGGTCAAAGAGCTGCGGAGTAATGGTCAGAGGTAAGTATGCAGCATGATTAGCTGACCAACGGCCTCCAGTTTTCTTAGAATATCTTTATCAATCAGATTGCGCCCTTCTTCTACCACTTGGGGAGGTTTATCTGGGACCTATATTGAAAGCTTCTTTCAACCAGCTCGTAAGATAGAAGACATGTTGGCGTACCGTGGCATCTGCGAACATTATACTTGCTGGTCCATATCCCTTCCAGCGCATCCGGTTAATTAAACGCTTTTTTTCCTCGCCCGTCTCTTCGTCAACAGATGTGGAAACCATAGACGCCGTGTTGGACTTGAAGCTGTAAAACTCGTCTATGACAACTCATGCGAGACAGAAAAAAGATCAACTTGTAGGCCTGCGGTATGGTTTGTCGACTGAACAGTGGTGGTGGAAAGAGCCTCAGGTTACTCTTCATCTTCTGGCTTTCCGGCTGGATTGAAGACACATCATTTCCTGCCGGTTGGTCAAGGTTCCCGTCGACGTCCATGCTGGTCTCGGATGGCTCATCCTCGAAGGGTACCACAAAATCTCCTTTTTCCTCAGGAATGATGTACGATTGTAAGGTTTCAACTGCTTTCTGAATTCATGAACGCTAATGGGTCAGATAATCATTCTCACCATCCATGCTGTCCATTGCTACGCGGAGTCTGGAGATAGGATCATCCATTTCAGGTTGGTATTGATAGTCTACCATGCCTGGGACTGCATAAACAACGTGGCTGAATGTAATCTTGTCTTGCAGCTCGCTTACTGCGGAATCGGGCTGTCTTTGGTATTATCCCAACTGCCTCGGTGGTGTATTCTCCAATGATATTATCACCGTCATTGATTGCCTTTTTTCTCTTTTTAATTACCTTGAGTAAGATGTTATTCGTAGTCACGATGTCTCCAGGAACGGGGTGGGCAAAAGGCTGGCCTGGTCTCAGTTTGAGCTCAACCAGGGTTTCCGTTTTAGATGCGGCACGCTTGAAGGCGTGGTCGAGCACGGTTTGGCCACCCAAATTTGAGACGGCTAGTGGCACAGATGTTGGGCCAACATAACCGGGATACTCGATTGAATAGTATGGGACCTGGGGTAGAGGAATTTCTGGAGCGCTTGGGCTGGGATTGGAATAGCTATTGGTGTCGGTGGCTAGATCCGGCGTTATAGAAGGAGGTAGTGGTGAATCCATTCGGTTGGTATTGGAAATGACAACCCAGCGCAATCTATGATTAAAATCACGTGACCGCTTACAACTACCTATGTTAAATACGAGGTTGAGTAGTGAGTTAGTTGTAGCTAAGCCTACGACGTTCAAAGTCGACGACCCCCACACTGAGCACTCATCGCCACCACCGCGATGGCTTCTCAGATTTTTCAAGGCTTTCAGCAGGCTTTTGAGTCTGTTGAAGACTAAATAGTTCATCCATTACTTCCTGAATTAACATGTTGTTTTGATCAACCTTTCAGAAATTTAACCAATTATTGAGTGACCTTTGAAGTGAAATCGATATCTGCTGCTTTCATTCTATCTGCGACGTCTTTCATTTGTTCTCTAAGTTTTGCGTTCCTGAGAAGACCCATCATTGCTAAGGGCGAAGGCTTCTTGCCGGACTTCATGTCGATGCCTAGATAAAAATGACAACCAATCAATACCACTTCATCATACACATCATACCTTCGTTCTCCAGCATCTTTAATAGTTCCATGAGTGAATTGATAGCCTCAGGATTATTTGCTAGTTTCTTTACTACTGAGGACTTTCGAAAGGCCTCCGGGAAACCTTGGAAGCTGTCGTCTGACCTGATACAGGAGCTAGTCGAAAAAGATTGCCGATAGTAAATGTTTATCGGACGGCATGATAGCGTTGAACGCGCTGCTCTTGTGAGAGATGCTATTAGTTGTCGTTGGATCATGTATGTTTAAGTTAGAACGCGGCTCGTGGGAATACCTGTTGCGGTCGTGCTCACAATAATTTTGTCAGGTTGCCTGCATGGACCAAGACTACTTTTCGATTGACGCTATCCTCGCGGGAAACCAGGTAGTAATATCTTAATCCGCGAAGATCCTTTCTATGTTTTGTGCTGATCCCAAACTTGCTCAGAAAATACAATGTGTATTTAAACAAGATCTTCCTAATCTCGGCCACTTAAGTGGTGGTTCAGATCGTGATGTGCGCCTAGCAATTGCTAAGTCCAGTATTCGTTAACTGAGGGAACCAGATCACCGCATCATCTAAGCTTCAAGTTCCCCTCTGGCTAGCTTATGCTTTGATCTATTCGTTCGTTGGCGTCATACCAAGACCACGCTTATTCAACTTACACCTGATTCGTTAGTGATTGGGCTGATTTCAATATACCAAACGCATTTGGCTCAAGGGTCCGTAATGCCCTCAAGGCCGAAGCCTGCAGCGTTCGCCTTGCTGGGCTTGTAGGAGCAGGCGGATTGTGGTATGGATTTGGCAAGACTATTACCGACATGTGGGTTAAGAGTCTTGGATAACTAGACTGGTACTGATGCCCAGAAAGATTGACTGACGAACAGGCGAACGAAATATCGGAAGTATTGACAAAGGTAATTATTGCACTTTCTACCAATCTCACGAGCACACACCCCTTCAATCCAAGACGTTTCGTGCACGTCTCGTTGAGGTAATCGACCAAGCCCAACACTTTGCCGCCCTTGGTCCTGCAGGTGCTGGCGGTTCATCTGGTGATATTGCGCAATTGTTCCGGGAGGGTCTTGATTCAACAGAGCGTGAATGTGAGTTTCAAAATCACGCGAGCAAAGACTCGTGATCTAAGGTAGCCACAGTATTTTCATTGGCACAGGAAAGCGCAAAAAGGACGAAGCGGTGGTATGAAGAAAGCGACCGGCCATTTCTACGAGTCCTTTCTTGACTCTTTGGGTTCCGATTTGGCTTGCTCCTCTGCCACTGTTGTGACTGTGCTGTTCAACTCGTTGACGAACCTGGAGTATTGTAAATACAAAACAGCTTGGGTAGATAGTATTCGTATTAAATTATTGCGCACCATTTTACGCTAGCCCAAAGTGCAAGTTCTATTGCCATGAGCGTAAATATGTGTAGGTTTCCGGATGTCAAGAAAGCAAGCACCACGAAGACGAGGAACAAGCAAAGAAAGATGCCATCTAAGATAGCTAAGAAAGCTGGATCGAGGGAGGAGCCAGGCTTCAGAATGCCCGAGAAGAACGCTAGCGAGTCTGTCTCTGTCACTGACATTGGTTTGGATATATAGAACAGTATAACACTATTTGCATATTATTGAACGGTATTTATGGTTGTTGTATACTTGTACTGTACTCTTGTCGAATGGATGCAAGACGCTGAACAACTCCTTTGATATCTGGCCTATTCTCCCATTGTCGAGACCAGCATCTTATCAAGAGCGTCCATATCTCATCATTGAGGCCCCGCTCCATGGCTCGACTATCTGTGGGACGTCGAGGGTACTCGCCAGTCGAAGCTTTTATCACAACCTCTGTGGCGTGTCTGATGTGATTATATGGTTGTTGGTGTGTCAATACCTACACAAAGCCAAATGAGAAAAACGAGATGCAGACAATTTCAAGAGTAACTCCGTACCTCCAAGATTGTCATTCCGTACGCATAAATATCAGAACTTGGTGAGAGGAGGCCTTCGCCGACACAGACCTCCGGTGCAAACCAGCGATACGACTGAACAACACCGAGGCTTTGTGTAAAGGGTATACCGCTGATATCTGTCACAATCTGGGCTACGTTAACTTGGCTCATTAATAACAACAGACGTAGAATTTGCCTGTGAGACCCCAAAGTCTGCTAGTAACGGGTTTCCCTCGTCGTTCATGTAGATATTGTCCTGTAAATAGAACTAAAGGCCCGCCCAACAACGAAAGAAATGATATGTCATACAGCGCGTATCACCCCATGTACAATAGGCGGTTTCATTGTACAATGTAAAAAGTGGATTCCGAGAGCAATACGGGTAATCTGACGTCAGGTTAAAATTGTTGACCAGGCTACGCTGTGTATCGAAAACTCACAAGCCGGTGGTAGTCGACCTGAGAATCGTAAGATTTGATGTACTCCAGAACGGTACCGGACTTTTGCCATGGACTGACCATATATCTGAGGAATTGTTCGGTCAGTGTAAGAATTGGGGGTATATGATTATGCATACGGAAAAGGACCATCATCCTGTGCAAAGCCGTAAAAAGGCAATATAAACTCGCCTCGATCGCGACGCCAAACTTCTGCCCAAATGTTCGCTTCTCGTTTGAACCGCTGTTACAAAAATCAGCCTACGACAATCCAAAGATAAATGAAACGAACTCGGAGGCTGTCTTCATTGGCATCGACCACACGGAGCATTTTGACATACACCTTTTGTGTTTCAAGATAGAGTCCTTCATAAATATCAACGATGTTGGTCCATTTTATTGGTTGATCACTGAGCCTTCTGACTTCGCCGGATCTTAGATGCAGTTGCGGCATGAGCTCCCCGGTTTGACTTTGTAGTTGCCACAGGTTCTTCGATATCCCAGTATGAGTACGCGCCGCCAAATTTTTGTTTTCTGCCATGAGCTATCCCGTGAAGTCAGTTAGGATATTTGTACTCGCTCTTCTTCATGCGTACATCTTGCATCATGCTCATCATCTGACGAGTCATCTCCATATTCTCTTCTAGTTTACTATTTGCTATGTCTTGTGCGACCTTGATTTCGGAAAGGGATTCCTTCAGCTCCAGGTGATCAAGTTTCGCACTTGATGCAAATTCTGCATGCCACCCATGTATTTCCGCCTGGGATATCAGCTGCGAATTGAGAGGTTGGCGCATGTGGAGAGATAACGCTAAACATGATTCTGCACCTGAAACTTTGTCAAACAATCGCCTACGGCGGAAAGGCAATGCTCAATCTCCCCTTCGATCGATTTTTGTCTGGTAAAACTTTGGATTTTACCGATATGGACCCATCCATCCATCTTTGTCTGTATATCGATCAAGCAGCTAGATAATGTTTTAGATGTGATCATGGAAGTGAGATGACAAGATACAAACTCTATAGAGTCTTGTAAGGCATTGTGTAATACACCATTAAGTTTCTTAGATTGGTATCCATCTCTGAGAACGATGACCAGCTGGTGGCATCGATCGCGCAAGCATCGAGCTGCGTTTCTGGAGCATGATTGTTAGTAAGAGGGTGAACGTAGAGCTGTCAGTGTTGCCCAACCTATTGTGTGTTACATTCTCACAGAGATCAATAATGCCGACGAGAATATCTACTGCTGGAGGGAGGCCTGGGACGAGACTAAATTCAGCGACGATCTGTGCAACGGTCTTGCCTAATGAGACTACAAGCTGTGTTGTAGGTTTCATTTGTAAAATCGTAGCTTAGAGTAGTTGAAGGGTTCTGCAGCAGCCGCAGTTATTACAAGCTTTCTGCTTGACATGCTGTGCAGATATAGACGCTAGTTGAGGAAGGTAAGCTGAAAATTCGCGATCACGTGAACGAGAAATTATAATTGAATTTCATTTTCATTTTTGTACCCGCAATCGCATGCTCTCCTTGCTCCCTCATTCAGGTCTGCCTCTTCCACCATTCAAAACCCTGCTTGTAAAAGGGGAGTATCATATATCAGCACCGATACATTTGGCTCTGTCCTGTGCAGCTGAATCGTCAGATAATCAAACAATCCTTATCTCGCCCTCAAGACACAACCTGACACAAGCGCTTCAACAATATAACGATGAATGGCTGAAGCTCAACTCAGGTCATGGGAATGTCTTATCCTTGTCTTCTAGGATAAAAATCTTGTCTGTAGCCTTTATGAGAATGGAATGTTCGACCTTTGACATTCGAAATAGCTATCCTCCATCTTTGGCTCATTTGTGCCTTCTTTTTTCGACGCTTCGAGTTCTCAATTTATCTGACACTGGGAGCGAGGCTTGGTTGAACAAAAAAACTATTCTCACCGTTCCCCCTTCTATGATAATCCTGCATGAGCCTTCGGCCTATTTCTTAGCAGATCATGATCTTACTTCGTATGTCGCGTTCCGGTAACCGTTGCTATTCTTTACTTGGGGAAATTTAGGAGCGAATGGACGATATCTTCCTACATTTCTGCTGTAGCACACCTTCTATCATCCTTGACACTTCTCTCTAGGGAAAACATGGTACCAGGGTAGCCTCCTTGCCGTGACTGCATTTAAGTTAAGAGCGTCTTACTATGATAACTTTCCTAGGGGTTTATCTGCGGCCCTCTTCGATTCGCGACTAGATCAACTCAAACTTCCTATGTTCAAACAGCCAACTTTACCGATGCACGATGACGCGGACAAACCCGATGCTCGACTGGAATTTGTCTATAGCTATGTTCAGAAGTACTTTGATTGGATTGCCATAGCTGGTGAAGGTGCGAATTTTACCGAGATAAAATCTATCAGACCAGTCAGCCTACGCCTCTTGTAGAAGAGATACCTGCTCTCGACATAGGCGCCCGTAGGAAAAGGACTATGGTACTGATTCGTGGTGGGGAAGGCGGGCGACTCGCTAGGTCATGGGAGTGGTGGGAGGAATTCGACATTGATGAAACAGATGAACGCCGTGCGACCCGATTCTCCTGGTAGAGCAGTCTCGTTCATAGACAAGCTACTGTGTACAACCAAGTAGATAGTACATATTATTGTTATTATTATCACTGGAATTTGAAAATGGCATGTGACTTCGCGTACGGACGCGATTTACTTACCCAGCTCTTGCCGTTTCGTGGCGCTTCAGTAGATGCATCCTTTTGCGTCTTATGTTCTTCGCAGCTACTACAAGGCTACAGGATGGAATGAAGATAACCTTTATGCTAACTTAACACGTTCCTCTAATGGTCAGTGCCTCCTCAATCTGACCCGTTCATACTACTAACGGTCTTCAGCTATCCTCGACTTCACCGTTCCTAGAGGACTCCACTTGTCCATCTCCAAGTCTCCAAACTCTTTGTTTAAGACTACGTATTCGATGACCGCCATGCCGTCTCTGAATGGTTCAGTCGGCTACATATTCACGTCATGCGATCTGGATGTCAAGGGCTCAGGGAACGTGCGGTTTAAAGATATGATAGACCGTTTCAAGGTTTATGATCAACCTAGAAAGCCTGAGGGAAGAGATGGAGAATGGCTTGCAGGAGAGAGGGTTGACACTCGTGGTACGCCATCTCATAATACCGAAGGAGACATGACTGATTGGATGATATAGATTATCTTTTATATGGCCGTTTCTATCTTCCGACTAGGAGGTTAGATGCTTTGTACTCTACACGACTATCGCCCACGGTACAAGCGCTGGTTGCCGCAATTTCTGACTCCCCCTCCAATATCTTGACTGAATCTCGTGGTCGAAATGGGGATGCCAGCAACATCATGTTCAGCCTACAGCATGATGTTGGTAAGTGGTGCACTGAATATACGTGGAGTGCTGAGGATGGCATGTGGGGTGTGCGAATGCTGCACAATTTTGGGAGGCTAGGTATACCTGCTGAACCGGCGGACGATAGCTCGTCTATTTCGCGTTCTCGGACGGGAATGAAGCGCGTAGACGAAGAAGATGCTGTTGAGGGTGGGCTCAAAGGTCGCGTTTCTGTTGGGGCCGAGCTATATTTCAGCGCCAAGGAGAAGAGTGCAGGGGGTTAGTGTTCATTCTTAATATGTTGATACGGTCAACACTCATGAATGTCGTCTACCAGTATCAACCGGCATCCGATTCACGACACTACCTGATGCCACTCCACCTTCATTTCAGGTTCCGCCGCCGTCATCATCATCACCTTCTTCGGCCTGGAAAGGACAGTCTCTACAGCCTCCTACTACTATAACAGCATTGTTTAACCCCATGTTGGGCCATATTTCGGGATCATACTCCGCCCAGGTTTCTCGTGATCTTTGTCTTTCGTCTCGCTTTGATTTCAATGTCTATAGTTTTGAGAGTGAATGGACGATGGGTGCAGAATGGTGGGTACGACGGCCACCGCTTACCACAGAAAAAGACCCATCGGCCCATCAACCCATACATCTTGAATTGGAGCAAAAAAATGATGTACACGGTGTTGTGAAGGCTCGTGCCTCTACAAACAATGTACGACAACTTCCTTTACCCTCTCCGTTGCATTTATATTGAGCATTTTTTAGGATATATCGCTTATGTGGGAAGGTCGAATACGAAGTATGCTAATCAGCCTCGGCGTTGTTTCTGACTTCTCTAGCCGATCCAAACCAATAAAGGCTGTTGGACTTGAGCTCTCATATTTTAGCTCTGGTTAGGCCCATCCATTTGCAGTTCGTGCTCATAGGGTGCCAAATGTCCATATGTTCATTGTATTGTACATCCGAATGCAAAAAGAAGTGTAGATATACGGATATAATAGACTAGATATATATATGTGTGTGTATATCCCGGAAGTATGAGTTGAGCTGGGAACGGAAACAAACTAGGGTATAAGTAATCAGATCTCAGAGTTAGTCATTTTACTGACAAAGCCCTCGGAAAGCAAGCTAGTCTTGAGCTGCCGACACGGTCGCAGCCCTCCCTGCGGATATTGTCGTGCTGCCTATAGTCCTAGCGAGACGGGTAATCGCATCACCAGTTATGACTGGACGATGGGCTGCGGTGCGATGGCTAAGTTGGCCGGTGGGAGGCGTAGAGTGCGTTCGCGAGTGATAACCTCCTTCCGTGGGATGCACCGCCCTTGGGGTGTTGTAACCGGAACGCGAAGGACGTCCGTTGTTGTCTGGTCGGTATGGTCGTCCTACTGTGTGCGCTCGTGTGTGTGTCCGGTAGTCCGGCATGGGGGGCGAATAGGAAGAGATATTGCTGGGTGCAGACTTCAACCCTGACGTTTGGCCAGGAGCATGAATGGAGGCCGTCAGCCCATCACGAGCCAGAAGATTCGCAAAAAGATCTGCATTCTTAGCATCTGGATTGGGGGGGGCGTGTTTAGACTCCATGACTTTTCCCTCCGTTGCGCCTCCTTCAAGTATGGCTATGGGGACTGTAGCGTCCTCCATTGTGATCTGAGCATTAGTCGGCACTGGCTTCTCCCCAATGTTAGCAGATGATAGGGGGAATTGTTGACGCATTGGACTTGCACCTGGGCCAGGGCGGGGGAATGGGGGCATATTGGACGCCTCAACTGGTTTGGCGGGTAGGGAAGGATGTAAAAATACTTTGGCCAACCCTGGTGCTGAGACAAGTGGTTGCTGTGTCATAGTAACTGGAATCGTAAGATCTTCTACATCTTTGATAAAACGGTTTGAGAGGGGATTTACTCTAGAAAGACTGTGAGTGCTCACCTGGTTTTGAGAAGCTACTTCGTTGGGCGAGGGGTGCTGTGGCGACTCCGGGAGTCTTATCGATGCTCTTCTCAACATGGGGGCGGCCGGATACCGGCTCACCCGAGGTGCTAGACGATTTTAGAGGTAAAGGCACGGACGGTTCAATATGCATATCTGGCAATGTCTTTAGGCCGTCAACAACGATTGGCGATATCATTTCGGTCTTGTCCGCTGCTATCGTAGCAGGCGTAACTCCCCAGTCATCCAGATCTGGGAGGCTATCATCATCGTCTCCAGCCCAGTCGATATGGCTTCCAGGTGTACTGGGTCTGTTTTCGGCCATTGCAACGGCACGTACACGTTCAACCAATGCATCGATATTATTTCGTATATCGAAAGATGAACCAAGTAAGTGTGGTGGTGTGTCTTTGATTGGCGCAGTGTGGGGGAGTTGGCCAACCCGAGGTCTGTGCGGACGTACAAGGTTGTCGTCATGAGCAGGTACGTTAATCTTGGTTAGATTGTTCGGAATAGGTTTTCCGGATTGCGAGCGACGGCCTCGGTTTGGTGGCCGAGTTAGTTTGGGGCTGTTCGAAGCGTCTGCGGTCGCGTTTGAGTCTGGCAATATGGTGGCAGATATTGTCCGAGAGGGTCGACGTGAACCTCCCTTGGGCCTTGCGGGGCTCGATGTCGTAGTAGGTGTAGATGGCTTGATGTCTGGTAAGGGGGGAGGATGCGCTGCTACGGGTTTGGAGGCCGATGCTGTACTTTTTGACGCGATATTTGTCTTGTCATTAGTGGAATCCGGGCCTGTTGGTTTGGTGTCCCTGGCACCTCCACGTCCGCCACGTCCACGGCCTCTTCCTAAGCCACGACCTCTTCCTCTGCTTGAACCATTAGACGCAGGGGCTGGTTCGTTTGACCTGGCCCAGTTTGCCGTCGGTGCAGTGGCAACAGTTTGAGGAATTGATGCAGAATTGGCCATGTATAATCGACAAATGATAGGCGTAGACCAGGCAATGGCTCGTGTACGTACTGGAGTAAGGTGTAATAAATAAATAAATTAGATGGGTGGACAGCCAAACAACACCAAAGCAAGCTCAGTACAACCTTTCACCCTTTCAACAGCAGAGTCATCTTAGGCTTAGGACAATGTCTAAAGCATCCCAACCAGAATTAAAAAAGGTATAAACCAGTCATTGCACTTTGGGGGGGCCCAGCTTATCAAGTTACAGTTCATGGACAAGAAACTATTTGTACATCTTCAAGGGGGTAGAAAAGTTAGCGGAGTGTTGCGCGGCTACGATCTTTTCTTAAATCTCGTGCTTGACGATTCTTTGGAAGAGACAGTAGCTGCTCAAAAACACCCTATCGGTACAGTCGTGAGTGGGCCATCTGTTCGCACTTTGAATAATGCATCTCATTAGCTCATGTTTAGGTTATCCGTGGTAACAGTGTCACATCGATGGAAACACTGGAATCGACAAGATCATAGAGCTTATGGATCTGACCTGTGCAATCAGCGTACACATCATCTCAGTCGCAAACTACACACGAATAATAAATATTTAGAGCCTCTCATCGCTACCGTGTTGTTTGTCAATCCCTTGAGATTTCAATAAATACGCGCACGTGCCCTGGTTTTTTTTGGTTGTGGACACGAAACTTGTTACTCGAGGCATCCCAGGTGTTGCCCTTAGATGTACCCTTGCTTTCTCCCATACCACAAACTAGCTCACTCAGCGAAACTATGCTCTCGCAAAAGACTCGCAATCACCTTCTCGCGATTCTCATCAACACTCTCACCTGTTGTTGACGTTCTTAGAGCCCCGGTGGCATCTGAGGGCTTCCAACCGTCCCCACAAGCTCGCCTTCGCGAGAGAAAATATGATGAGCTCAAAAACTCGCTGACTCGGGGCGGAAGCCCATCTCGTATATGGGCCTATTACACCAGCCTTATTGACACTCTCGGATACGAGAAAATACCTTTGGAAGTACACCAGGAGGTCTTAAGGCGTTGCACGCCTTCAAGTGCTGAACTTCGCGTTTCCGCGGCGAGGCGTTTAGTAGTAGGAAATAAACCGTCCAATCCTCATATCCACGAGAGCAGGTTTCAGGCCATCATCCGCAATATCCGCGCAATGGACCAGCAACCGGATATCAATGACTACCATTTCATCTTGGAACAATTCGCTGCAGTAGGCCATCACATAGGCGCGATCCAAGTCTATAAAGAGATGATATACACGGGTATAACTCCCAGGACGAAAACTTATGGTCTATGTTTACAGGCTATAGCGCACCGCATGACTCTCCCAGTCGAGAAAAGAGCTCAGGATTACAGAATCATTCAAACACGCCGCATGATGGCAGATCTCATTACCGACATGCAGAAGCTTGAGATTCCTTTCACGTCAGCTAACCTCGATTTGACCATTCGAATCATGAAGGAAACAATCGATGCAGAAACCTTCGAGAATATCCTGAAATGGGGATATGGTGTAGACTTGTCAAATCCCGACCGCCCACCATTAGAATATTCGGCTCTGGGCCCTACCGGTTCTAGCTCAGGCATGACAGAACATCTTATTTCAAGACTACCAACGCCTCAACCGTTCTCAACGTCAGCACTAAACACTACAATCGAGATTCTTGGACGGTTTGGAAACACTTCTAAGATTGTGCAAGCTTTCGAAGTTCTCACACAACCCCTACCCCGCGCAAATGACCATTTGTTTTCCTCTTTCGACGACGACGACGACGTTGGCGTGGCAGATATCCCGCAAGATCGTACGGTGCTACCACCTTATACAACTCCTAATACGACTTCCTATAATATCCTCATAAGGCACCTTTCCAAGGCTGGAGAGACAACATTGGCGCGGCACTATATCAACGAAGCTATGTTATTGGAACTTCAAACCGATCAGAAGTTACGCTCTGATATCCGAAATACGCATCACGGCCGCAAAGAACTGCACGAGCACAAATCCGGTTTCGAAAGCGTACCTGCTCCTCGATTTGCTATAAACCGTGCCACCCTTATATCTGTCTTTGGTGAGAGCAATCGTCACAAAAATCTAAATTTAATGCGGTGGCTTTCAAAAAAGCTTAACCGGATATTACGGCGGAAGCGAGAATGCCTCAGTTACTTCACCGTGTTTCGGCAGAGGATGAACAGGAGAAAGGAAAAGGAGAGAAATACTCAGATATATGTAGAAAGATTGCGGCTAGCAAGAGCAGCTAGGGCAAAGAGGAAGGCTTCTGAATCGTCTATTCAAGGCGATGCTCAACTTACTCCTAACGAAGCCGAATCGAACTCGGCTTTTGTTCCTTCTTTGGGTCATCAGCGGCTCCCCTCTGTATTCACACGAAATCACCTACGCAACGTCTCAAGGGAGACTTCCGTCTTTGACATTAATCTCGATGAGCCTCAAAAACCCCCAGCTGAGGAACCAGTCAAATCATTTGATCTTGATCTTCATATTCGCATCCTAGAACGCGACGTAAGGGAGGTACAGACACTTTCTAAACATATGGAATATGTGCTCGGTCGAACTGAACAGCGGCTCAAGGAGCGACTGGGTCGTCGTGTGTGGGCGGGTAAAGATATATACCTGACCACTGACAGGACAAGGCGGATAGTTAGCAGGGAGGAGTGG
The DNA here is from genome assembly GCA_018221785.1 of Calocybe gangraenosa. Taxonomy (NCBI): domain Eukaryota; kingdom Fungi; phylum Basidiomycota; class Agaricomycetes; order Agaricales; family Lyophyllaceae; genus Calocybe; species Calocybe gangraenosa. The sequence goes on from JABCKK010007924.1 coordinate 44,320, forward strand.
CGAAAATCTGTGGGCTTTAGACCGCGAAAGTCTGATAACCCTAATCATCCTATTCCCTTGAGGCGCGCCGTCTCGCCAACTTCCTCCCCGACCTTCTTCCAGAGTAATCAAACGATGATGCAAGGGAAGACTGAAGAACCATCGCAGTCCCCCTCCCCCGTACCTGCACCCACACCCTTTAGCTCCGCGTCGCGTCGTCGGTAAAGCGGACTATTGAATATTGGTGGTGGGTCAAGCGTATACATCATCTTGGCTCTTTTCTCAAGGTAGCAACAGATCCCACTTTGCTTCACACGGTACGACATGAAAATGAAGGAATTCGCGGTACCTTTTTACTGGCGCTTTCGCCACTCACTTCTTGATTGGTAACCCCCATCATGTTCATATATTACTCATAGGTGCATCCAGTGTTCGCTCGACCATGGAGTCTAGCCCACACTGACCATCAAATATTCGAGCAGTAGCGCTGACCTATGCTGGTACATACGTGGAATGTTTCAATGGATGTCGAAATTACTCTGGTCGTAGCAACACCAGGCATTGCCGATCACATTCATAGAGCCATTTGAGACTTCATGGGATTGTGAAAGAGAAATTGAGACCTTGAAGCTTACTTCAGTTTAACCGTTCAAGTTCCTTTGACTGTTCCCCGATGACCCTTTCCATACCATCTAGCCACACATCGACATCTGCAGATTCACCTGGGCTGTGACCAGTCGCACCAAGAGCGACAGGCACGCTCACATTCACGCTTCCGCTGTTTATGTAACGCGCAAGTGCGAGGACTGGAAGGCGTCGTAAAGCCCGTCCTGATAGACCTTGTGACTGCAAATGTGGAAACTAGTATCGTATGCCGGGTGGGTAGGAAGAAATTGGCATACTCGACATTTCGTTGATAGCATTAGCAGTCGAAGTGCCACATTTTTGTTCTTGAGCTGCGGATCGTTAGTTGGCAGATTGTGTGAAGAGAGAGTTGTTTTAGACGTCGCTTCATATATCTGGGCCTGCTTGAGTGTTGGGACAGTCTGAGAAGATGGGAGTAACTAGAGGGATGCATCATGTTTGGGATTGAGCGTACTACGGGAGCAACTATTCTCTTGCTGATCAGCTCGCCCAAGCATGTGCGGAGGATCTCGTAGATGGCTTCGCGGGGTGGAAGGTCCACGTATTGCACAATGTCTGCACGATCAACGAATGCACTGTCTGCGCAGTATTAACAATTATCCGTAAATTTACGCCACAATTTCCTACCAATTGCTTTCACTAAGTTACTTGTCGACATAATCAAAACATTCTTTCGGTGCTTGAGTTTGTCTAGCTGGGTCAAGAGGGCATTGACAACCTGGGACCTCGATCTCAAATTTCAAATGATATGTGGGAGTGATAGACGTACTCGCAAACCGTCAGATGGCTCCGTTCCGGCCATTGCACCTGCTCTGGCAGCCGTCAGAGATTCTACTTCGTCTGTGCAGATATCAGTGCACTGTTATCAGAGCTTTCTGAAGGGGACATACCAATTAAAACAACAAGGAAGCCGTCTTCTTCATCTACTAGCTCTGTGATGCTAGTAAAAAGACGTTGCACTAGTTTTCCGGATTCAGAGAACCATTTCGAGAAAAGTGAGTGAGAGTTGATCTCAAGCAACCGAGCATGGGCATATCTCGAAACAAGTAAATCTGATTTGTCGTAATATTTTATATAAAGGGGCATTACCTGTGAGAGAGCCGTATAGACAATTTTTGTGCCAAAGCCCGACACAGCGATGTTTTGCCGGTTCCCGGGGGCCCATGAAGCAAAACAACACGGTTCCAGGAAACGAGGTTATCTAGCACATGAAGTTCAGAAATCAAGGTTTGGTGTATATCTCAAGACTTACAATCTATGTTAGCGTCACTCAATAGTAAAGTCGCATGAATATAATCCAGTAATTTCATCTTGATATCGTCCGCGTATATTAATGAGTCCCAAAGACCTTCCCAACTTCTGTTCGGCAGCTCACAGACACTTGCCGCCATTGTGTCATCACCGTCTTTTATACCTGCGCTGTCGGCAAAGTCTTCAAACAGATCAGATTCTGATGGCTGGTATACGTGTATTTGCAGTGTCATGTTTTCTGAAGCAATCGTATGCGACGGACACGCTGACTCGGATGCAACAATTCTGTCCACAGAAGCCGAAAGTTCGGGGACATCCTGCCAACCATTAAGGGTGGAGGGGACACCAATTCGGTCATAAGAGTGAATATAGGTATGAACCATGTTTCTAATAGTGTCAAAGCGAGCAGCAGCTCTTGATCGCAAACGGACTTCGACTGCAAGAGCACGAATAGTGTCAAGGGGTTTGATCAATGGGCGATGGCTGGCGTACTATGTACAACCCATTTTTGAGCAGCAGCCACATTCTGTGCCACTGCATCGGTTTCCTGAGAGCTTTCCATGGTAGCGTCGGCAACGATCATCGCAGTTTTGTGGGATTGGCGATGAATAACGGAAAGGAACACGCGAAAGTCTTGATCAAACAAACACGTCAATAAAAATAAAAATAACTCTAAATCGGTCACGTGCTGCTACCTTCATGTCCTGCCAGCACCCCTTGTCTAAGCCAGACCTATCGTCGGTCGATGCCTCCACGTTCCAATTTCCACAGCCCCTTTCAATTCCAGCAGTAGTTATCGAGTTTTGCGATCGAGTGGGCAGCTTGACTCTCGACTCTTCCCCAAAAAAATACTAATTGTTGAATACCGAATAACGCTTCACTCGTAGTGTCGATGGTAAGCAATCACTCAAGCATGCATCACGTACCAACGCCGTATCTACACATCATAAAAGGCTTCATCGCGCAAGCTGGACACAAACCGAACTACTCTTGACATTCCCACCCCCAACCTTAGGATCCATTGTGCTGGTTCCTCTCAACGCTGAGGAAACTGCGGGTCGTTTCCGCGTTTGGCTGTCCAGACCTTTTGTGGCTCCCCAGCTACTTTGGGATCGAAAGACAGAGGGTGGTTTTCCAGAGCTCAAAGTCCTAGTATGACTTTTACTTGAACGTTGAAACCTGTTCTACTGAAGCAAAGTGATTGTGCTAGAAACAACGCCTTCGCGATATGTTACAACCAGGAAAGTCTCTGGGCCATTCTGATAACAAGTCATAAATTTTGCTAGCCAAATAGCGACTGAGAAAAGGGTGGAGTCCAACTATACAAGTTTTATTCCGCCGACTTTCTCGACTATAATATTGACATCATCTAACCGAGTGAGCCGTATATGATACAGTATGTACATGGCATGTTATATAGATATGATTGATGGATGATGAGTACATACCACGCTTATGAGGCCAGTTGCTTCTTTTGGTCATTGCCAGACTCTCGCTTCGGTCAATCGTTCGGCCTGGTCTCCTTTCCCCTCCGCCATGTATTCTGACGACGAAAATTTTGAAAAGCTCATAACTCAGTGCAAGAGCAACGGTGGCTACACTGCTAGAATAGTTTAGAGATCTACAAAATTCACGCGACCCTTTTTCAGATGTTGATGTCAAGGTGGACGCCCTCACGAAACTACAAGTCGCGTTTGAATCTGGAATCGAGGTGAGCCGCTTTTCTGGTCAAAACCCTTGGCTTTTTTGAAAACCGGGTGCGATAGATTCATGATCCAGACGGCCTCCTCGCCGTCTTCAAGGCATGTCTACGGACATCAAATCAACACTTGTCTACCGCGACCTTAGCTGCCTTGCCCCCATTGCTTCCTTTACTTCTTACTAGATCAATAGGCCACCCACAGTCCTCCAGTAGCCAACCACGTTCTCCCTCATCCTCATCCTCCTCGATGAATCCGCCTGGCGTTGTGGATGCACCAACCCTTCGCCAAGTGTTAAATACATTTCTACCCCCAGGCGGTGTGATAGAACGTCTAGGCGATAGAGAAAAGTCGCAACTCAAGGCACGCGAAACATTGGTAATTCTTGGTGGACTTGCGTTTCGGACGGGGAATGGGAGTAACGTAGCGTCAAAAGCAAGAGACAAAAGTCCGGAGACGCCACTCGCCATATTTGAGCGATTTATGCGCGAGGGAGGGTTAGGTAGCAAGATATGGAGAGTCAGAGAACAAGTGCGATTTCCAGGATTGTTGCTATGCGTAAAAGCTTGCTGACGCCCTGGTCATAGTCTCTGCTGACTTTGGTACACATTCGACGTGCCCATCACCAATTTCCACTACGGCCATACTTGCCCCTTCTCGTTGATTGCCTAGAAGACACCGACGCGCATGTACGAGATTGCGCTCGACAATCTGTTATTGAGCTCTTCACGGGCCCAGGAGTAACTGATGGGGCACGCGCCGACCTAAAGAGAGAGATGGTGAAGAAAGGCGTTCGGAAAACTATTGTGGATGGAGTCCTGTCCAAAATTCTTGGTGGGTCAGTTCATAGCAACCCTCAAAGCCTCGACGGCTCGGAGAACGGTGACCCGCCCAACATGACACCAGTGGAGCCCAAAGAGTATATACCCCCTAGTCTACTACTTCAGGGTCGAAGGCCTACAAATGGTAGTCAAAATAGCGGCATGACTAGAGTGGCCAGCCAAGGAAGTGTGAAGGATATATCAAGACCTAGTAGTCGCGCAGCCAATGTACCTCCAGCATCTGCCCCCGCAACCACTACAAATGACCCTGTAGAGGTTCTACCAGTCTACGTAAGCATTCCATTCTGTCTGACTTTAATCTAGCTCTTCATTCAATTTCTAGATTGCCTCCACCAAGGATCTGGAGAGCGAATTTGCGGCAATGCTGAAACCATTTGAGGTATTTTTCCAGCCACTTTGTTTTATCTGCTATCAACGCCCTATGTAGGGTAAAGAAACAGAACATAACTGGGCTGCCCGTGAACGAGCGATTGTACGAGTCCGCGGGATGCTAAAGGGAGATGTCCATACTCGTTATCTCGACACGTTCCTGGCATGCATGAAAGATGGATTTATTCAGTGGTCACTAAAAACAGTAGGTGTTCAACCATGTGTTGCTCGCGTTCCTGAAGTCCCCTTTCCAGCTGGCTAGTCTTCGGACTACGGTTTCAGTTCATACTACCTCTTTGTATTGTGAACTTGCTACCTCACTTGGAACACTACTCGATCCTTTCTGCGATGCATTGCTCACTAATCTTTTAAAAATGGCTAGCTACACCAAAAAGATTACCGCCCAACAGTCTCAAGCTGCCGTCAGCTTGATAATCGCTCATACGTCAGGGCAACCTCGTGTCTTCATCCCACTACTCTTGGGTACCTTGCAAGAGAAGACACCCCAAGCTCGAGCATTTGTTATTAGCCATTTGAAACAGTATATTGAAGCTCATGGGAATCGCGCCAAGAACAACATTGAAGGTTCAGGTGGGCTTGAGCTTCTCGAAAACGGGCTTAAAAAAACACTGGGTGATCCTAATCCTGCTGTACGAGAGAGTGCGCGAACCTTGTTCTGGGCTTTTGAAAGTATTTGGCCAGAGCGTGGCTCAACCATTTTGGGCTCCCTGGACTCCGTTGCTCGTAAACAGATCGAGAAAGTTTGTCCCAAACCAGAACTTATCGCACATCTACCTCCTGCGACACCAAAAAATCCCAAGAAGTCAAGTGTCGCCGCCGCCATCGCCGCCAGCAGGGCTAAGGCGAAAGCTATCGCTACAGCGCCTCCATCGCTCCGCCATCAGGCAACATCTGCGTCTCATATACTCCCAGCCAAGCGTGATGCCTCTCCTGGGGCGTTGTCGAGAACAACCAGCACGCGACCTGCATCTCCTGTCCGAACAGCATCCTCTCCCCCTGCTCCATCACTGACAGCGAGATCTCGTACATCATCAGGGAACCAGGCTCGTTCCGCCATCAGTACAGCTTCTCCCGGCTTGCACTCTAGGTCACCATCAGGTGGTTCGAGTGGCTCTGGCCGGGCAACGACTCCCCCCTCGCCTTCTACCTTTCGCCGTAGAGCCTCTTCTCCCCTAGCGACGAGTGCCACATCCGTCAACAGACCCTCCACAATACGTAAAGCTCTTACACCCGCTCCTCCTGCATTGCCGCCAATGTTGGGTAATAAGACCACGCGAAGCGCATCAGCTACAACCCGCAAGACGCAGGCTGCCGCTGTCCCGATTATTGATGTGCCAGCGAGGTCACGACAAACAGATGCAGGTAACGAGGAGCAATCTCTTCTAATGGCACAATCCATACCTGTGCCAGACGAGGACAGCGATTCGGAAGGTGATCACTCCATAAACCTTATGTCATTTTCCACCCCATACGAGATGTATCGCCCAACGACCCCTCAAGCTATAACTCCTGGTAATAACTCTATCTCTCCTAAATCCATTGATTCCAAGCCAACTGCTGTTTCGAATGCTTTGTCATCTGGCTCTGTCGCTGATATCACCAATAACCGCCCAGTCGTCGAAGATGCCCTAAGAGCTCGCGCTGAACAGGCTGAGAGCGCTGCTGAGAGGCTTCTGGAACTAGTGGATCCTGAGGAGGAAGAGTTGCACCACTCTTCTATCCCTCCCTCTTTATTGGTAGGAAGTGGCAATGGATTTGCAGATAGCAAGCCCAAAGCTAAGCCTGCCCCACTTCCTATCTCACAGCACCACACTGTATTACCAGTAACTCCTATAAACAAGAATGTGGCTATCATGAAGCAGGCTGCGATGTTCGAAGATAGCCCACGTAACGGCCATAGTTCCTCGTTGGTTAATGCTCTGCAGGGAAGTAAGCACGAAACTGGATGGTGGCTGAAACGAAAAGCTGGTAAGATGTTTTAGTTGCCTTTGTAATCAATACTGACTCTACAACCAAAGTGATTGCACAGGGAACACCTATACGAACAACGCAGTCATTAGAGAAGGTCCAAGAATTGCAAGGGTATATCACAGCCTTAGAAAACAATGAACCAGGCGTTCATGTGCTTCAAAAACTGGCACTGTTCTCAATAGAAAACTCAGAAGTAAAGTCATCGCCACCTCAAAGTCCTGGAGTGGATATCCCAAGTACACCCTCACCGTTCGCTTCTAACGTCCGATCTCCGTTTTCTTTTCAAAATGGATTGTGGGAGGTGAACAAGAACTTTGAGCGAACTTTTGAGGCACTGCTAAACTTTCTTGAGCCCTCGAAGGTATTTTATTATTATGGGAAGTAATGCAGTACCTGACTAGTTCATATATAGAGTGAAGAAGAACTCGAATATGGCTTGATCCTTCTGTGGGAGATGCTGGAAAACCAGGGACGTTACCTTGAAGGCAGGGAGTCGGATCTTTTTTCAGCTCTACTACGAGTACGATACTGCAACAAGCTCAATGTAAGCCAACGTTGTGTGTTTTCCGCTATGAAGTAACTCAGTGCGAAATAGGTTCTGGAAGCAACTAGTACTATACGAGATGCTCTGACTGCCAACATAGAACCTGTATACGGCCTCACCACCCTGCATGCTAGTCTCCGCACGTTCTATGTCGAACCTCATCCTATTACATCTGATAACGATGTCAAGTCGGCAACATACGCATTTGGGCTCATTGCAGTAGGAAAGTTTATTTTGAGACTACCAGCGGAGATAGCAGAAGAGGAACTGCCCCGCTTGAAGACTACGCTTATATCGGTACGCCGTCCTATAACTTCGATGCCGTTGATCTTTTCCTGAATTTCTTGTAAACTGTCAGTCATTGAATGACAAAACCTCCCTCATTGTTCGCGAATCAGCTGCTGCGTCAATCATCGCAGCACAGCTTGTCTTACGCGACGAAACACATCTTTTTGCTCTGCTCGATGGTCTGGCGGATGAAAAGAAGAATTTGCTTACGTACCTGTTTGACAAACATGGGGTGCGCCAGTTGACACCTGCAGTTTCCTCTTCCCGAACGGACAAGCTAGAGAAGGAAATCAGACGCTTAGACATGCGAACCAGTACACCTTCAAAACCAGTTGTAGTAGCCGCTACAGCCACTTTACCCGCCCTTTCGCCAGTTACACTTTAATTTCACATTTCAGCTTCCTTTTTTCAGATTCCTTATGACTGATAGTCGACACTGCTGCATCTAATTTTATCCCCCCCCCTTAGGCCACGTAGAGCCTGACAATGACTGATGAGCACATTTCTATATGCTCACGAAATCAAATGTTGCAAAGAGTTGTATGTAGAGAGTTGGGTAGGATTAGGTCATATTTTTTTCTGAATCTCTAGAATAATCTACGACGGACAAGGAAGTATAGCATGCCTGCTATCAGACCACCAACATGCCCGGCTGTATCTGTGCCCTTTTGCTACGATGTGCATGGATCAGTGAAAGCAACGGAAGGAATTCGTGATGGGAACACACTTTATCATTAATTGCAGAGTAAGTATCATACGTGAAGATACCAGCCACAGCCAGCCACGCGGGGATCGGGATGATGCCATATAGTTGAAATGTCATCCTCGGGGCTATACATGCCAGGAAGGAGACTGTTGAATATATTGCGCCTGGAATAAGATGCATTAGGCATATCAGACAGTTGGCAAGAACAGACAAGAAACAAACCACTAGCCCCATAAGCTGGGGTATCCTTTCGCTTGATAGTTGTATTCCATATCATACTAGACAGACTCGAAATGAGCCCACCTGTAAGATAGTAAATGTTAGACTCTTGTCAAGACCTGTGATTGGCAACAGACCTCCTACGTATAAGAATAAGAAGTGGCGGCTGCCTAGGACAGAAAGGACTGGCCTGGCCATGAAATAAAACGTGAAACCGTTGAACAATATATGACCGACACCCTCATGGGAGAACATTGCCGTAAAGGGCGTCCATCTATGGATATTTAGAGCTTGCGTGGAGGATAACGTGAAACGAGAGCATACATTCGTCCCTGGGAGACGTTTCGCCAACTGTGAGTAAAGTTTTCTATCATCCATCTGTATGGCTTTGAGTTTCCTTCTTGTCTCTTTTATATCTGTTCCGTCAGGTCGAGCCGAGAGTTGTAGATGCAAATTTGTATTTACCATACGCTGAGAGGACAGGGTCCACATTACAAACACGACGCCATTAATGGTGATGATTCCCCAGAACACAAGGTTCTTTGGTATGCGATCTAGAAATTCGAGGAAGCCTGGTTTGTGGTTGGGATTAGAGTACTGTCGATGTGGGTACGGTCGAGTGTTGAGTGGTCGAGAGTTGAATGGCCAATGAGTTGACTTGAATGATCGCGTGTGAGATACCGTAACCTGCCTAGTACAGTGGAACGGACGCGGTCTGCCTATAGCACGTCCCAGTGAGCGGTAGAAAAGGGATAACATGGGTAAGTGCACGTGACACGTATTTAGGCAGCATGATAGTCAAAGCGACAAAGGTATCTTGTCAATTATGTCGCACCATCTATTCCTATTATCGCCTTCAGACACGCCATTGTATACGCTCACCCATTACTCGACGAAGCCAGTACCTAGCAATACGTCACAGCTCTCTTCAAACCTGCCGAACTGGTCGACATCTGCTTTTGCGGGCACGCTAACAGCACTGTCAGGCGCGTCAAGCACTGCACATCATACATCTGGTGGTGCAGTAAGAGTTGGTGGGGGTCAAGATCGCCATGTAATTCAAATGATAGCAAATGCTAGTTTGGACATGATTGAGGATGTGATGCGCAAAGAGAATACGATGTATATGTGGTCAAATTCGGACATTGGGTATCTGACTGATATGTTTGTTCCAACACAGGTATCTGAAGGCCGTAGACAAGTTCAATGAGTGGACGGTATCTGCTTTCGTTACGCCAGGAAGTAAGAAGTGATACGAGACATGTATTGGAATCTGACTTGTAGGCAGATATGAAGTTTGTATTGCTGCACGAAGGGAAGAATGATGACGGAATCCGGCAGTTCTTTGCGGATGTGTGGGAGTTGTATGTAAAGGTGAGTGAGATAACTTTGTTTTGTGTACTTGTTGATAGAATAGGGGAAGCTAGACGATGTTAAATCCATTTCATACGGCGCATAGTGGGATTCGCAGTGGGACATTCGATGGAAGAGTACGGGCCAGCGCTAAAAAGTATTTATAGATCACGTGGGGCGTGTGAATTAAAACTTGGCATAGCCCTTTTTGATTGTCGCCTCTCCTGTCCCTTCTTCTTCTCTGCTCTGACCTGGCTCTTTGGGTGGCCTCCCTCCCTTTTCTCTTAATCTCTCCAGCTTCCATATCTTTTCTCTTCATAGTCATTATTATCAGTCAGATCAACCAGAAAAATATTATCAAAAAATTTATATAAATTGTCAACCTTCTATTCTCTTCTTTTTTCTTGGGTTTCCCGCCCAATTCCCGCCGAGTGGCCAACTTGTCTCTTCGAGCCTCTACTAGTCTTAGCCAAAATCAAGTGAGCCCATTTCTTTTGTCTTTCCAGAGGCTGACTTACTTGACCTTGACCCCTCAAGTTAGATCCTGTTTATTAATCAAGAGCCATCGTTTTTTCCAAACCTCTATCGGTTATTTTCAATTATCCAGCCATGACTGCCGCACCTGCACCTAATCCTCGCGCCTCTCTTCTCTCTGGTCTTCGGACCGGCGGCGTCAGATCCACTTCTGCAAGTATCCCCCACACCGCCGCACCCGGCGCTACTTTCAATCTCCCTCGGTTTGTTTCCCATCATCACGCTTCCCCCTTCCCAGAGGACGAAGAAGATCAGCTTCTAGAACTCCCTCAACAAAGCGTCTTTTTGGGCAATGCTGGGTCCCGCGCATTGCCCATGACTGCCGCCGTTGATGGCCCAAACAATCGTTTTGCCTCTCAACAAATTGGTTCTCGTGGGATGAATCCGAACAGCGTTCCCTTCAGCCCCGCTGCTTTCAACCCTAACGCCATGTCGCAGAATAATTCAATGCAAAACCAGGCCTTGCAGATGCAGATGCTTCAGCTGGAAATGATGAGGATTCAGGTACTTACCAATCAATATATCAATTCATGAGACACCAGCTCACAAAAATCATCTTGTAGTCGATCCAAGCACAACAAATGCAGGCTGAGATGGTGGCACAAGCTCAACGCCAGCAACAACAACAGCAGCAGCAGGCCCAGTTGCAAAGTCAAAATCGACGCGCTAGTATCGGTCTCAACCCACCTGCCACCGCCGGTCCACTCAACAACTCATTTGATCTTCGCGCTACAGCCTTGAGTGCTCAGATGCGCCGTGCCAATCAGGCAGAACAAATGAGAGCGCAGCTTGGTATCGGCAACGAAGATCAATTGCCTATGACAGCTGCGTTAGGTGGCAAGTTTGGCAGTCGGACAACGAGCGTAAATGCAGCTAGTGCTATGTCCAGGTTTGCACCAGAGGAGTATGACAATATACCATTACCTCCTACTCCTAGCTCCACCACAGTCATCAGTGGTGGAACTTCTCTGGGCAACCCAGCATCAAACAATGTCAGCATCAGCAAAGTTAATGTCAATCCTTCCTCCAAGTCTGACTCGGCCGCGTCGTGGAGACGTGGCGGAAACAATAACTCTGTTCTTAGCGGCAACAATCGCGCTGTATCTTCTCCAAGTGTCAGAGTGACCCCTCCCCCTGGCGAGCAACGGCGTGTGTCCCCGCCTCCCGCAACTGCTGGACTCAAGTTTCGCCCCCAGCCGTTACGCTTCAGTGGTGCCGCCGCCGCACCAATGCCAGCCGTTACTATCGACACCTCTGATAGTAATGACCACGATGATGGATCATCCTCGAGCTCTACAGCTTCCCTTTCTTCTCCAACAACCCCCCACTCCTCCTCCTCCAACGAAACCCCTCTCTCGCCGCGCGAAGAGGCCGCCAAGAAGCTGTATGAGGGCCTTGGCATCGGGCGTCCTGTGTCGACAGTGTCGGACCACCAAAATACGCCCCCGGAACCGGTTGTCTTCCACAGGCTGGTAAGCCAACCGACAAGGCAGCCTCGTGGTCCACCATCAGGTGCCGATGAACTTGGACCGAAGAACTTTGCAACAAGGATCAGGCGCAAGGCCATTGGAGGGTTAGGTGCCTTGATGGATGCCCGAGAAAGAAGGGAGCTTGTGGAAGCCTTTTGAACCATATCTTGCTGTTCCGTTCCTCTTTCTATCGTCACTGTGACTGTTCCCTACTTTTCAGCTAAATTCCGGCTGCACGGTGGATAATGGAGTGACCGTAATATGCCCCTCTCATCAAACAGCAGAAATGGTAGCCTTCACTCCGATGGTTAATTTGGTACGGCTGGACGAAATACGATGAAACTTGTGCTCGAAACAAAGTCCCACCCTTTTATATATTTGCCACACTCATTCCCCTTTCAACCTTTTTTCTTTCTTTCTATCCTCTAATTTCGTTATCTTTAGTATTCGACAAGTATGAGTGCTTACCAGCATCTACTTCGTTGTTGTGCATTACCCCACACTATACACTCTTTAAACTTGTAACCCTTGGCCAATCTACCCCTCCCTCATCCCATCATTTCGTTGTATTTTATCCCTCAGACCAGTATCAGTTGTCTGATATCGAGATGACGAAGGGGTAGTAGGATGTTGTTACAGTACATAAATCTGGCGACGGCAAGGAGCAGAGCTCCTACCTGGAAGCTGGAGTCCATACACCCACTTTTGCTTGGTTTGAATCGGACTATTTATTCTCCGTAGCAGTCTTGAAAACAGTTTAAATGTTTGACAGGAGGGGGGGGTTTAAACCGACACGGCAACAATAGGGGATACATGAAATCAGTCAAGGCGCTATTTACACCTCTGGCCAACGATGTTCTTCCCGTGTTCCTTGAAAGTAGGATTAGTCCCAATAAATCAATCGAAGCAATATACAACGTACTTGCCACTCCTCTTTACTGATCCAGAGTTGGTGGAATGTTCCCAAACTTGCAAGGATGCTACCCCCAAGCCACCCTCCATATCGGCGCTCAATGAGATTGCCAGGCGTGTGGATTTTTGCCTAGAGGGAGATCAACACGGGGTAGACCAGCAATAGAAAAATCAAATGTACATGTGGAAATGACCGTGTTAGCTCTGCATGTAGTCGATTGACAAAACCAGTAAATAGAGTGCCGCCGCCAGTGACCACGACGTTACTTGAGAGTACCTGCCGCAGCTCGGCGTCACATGAACGAAGCGTTTCAGCCATAAGCCCCGGTAGATGTTTTGGCAGGTTTGGGTTCGATGCCTAATGAACAGGCATCTTAGTATAGGAACGGCTGGCAATGACCCACATACAATGAGCGCTTGCGGATGGTAGAAAAACTGCTCGCCAACTGATAACCTCTCCGCACCAAAGTAGGTGCTAAAGCCCGTTGGGAACTCGTAGGGTTTAGGAGGATGCGAAGCAGCAAACCTATAGGAAAGTGTCACCATGGCACCATAAAAAGTTCATGAGTAAGGTAATGCCTACTGATCATTCCACCCCTGTTCAAGTATGCCAGCTACACTATGGATCCATTCATCAACCTCTCTGCTTTCAGCCCATATCCGCCATGACTCTGTCGTTCCCGTAACGCGATCTTCCCGTATCGAGTAACGAGGAGGAGTGTTGAGATCTACAGGCTTAACTGATGTTAAGTTATTTCGTCACCCATTTTTAGTAGTCATACCAATTTGTTGGTGATCAACTGATGTGGAAGCAGTTCAATCCCGGCACGCATCGAGGTTGGCGTCACGAGAATATGTCGAGCATGTGCATGAACAAGTTTTGGCAACGAAGAATATGCAAGACCTGTAAGAGATTAATACAGGTTGTAAAGGCGCAACGTCCAAACGGAACCTTTGCGAAGAACAAAGCCGTCAACAACAGGTGTTACGCTAGCCATGCTCTTCCCTACGTCAATAACAAGGGCAGTGCCACGACCAGCAGCAAAACTAAACGTTTTTGGTAAACCAAGCAAGTAAAGCCTGGATATGACATACGCATTCAAGACGCCAGTGTTGGCTATGTAAAATGCAGGAACTTGAAATTCCTCAAACATAATTTCTGCCATTCTTTCGCGATTTGCGGGTGTATTCCATGTTGGTTCTGTTACTAAGATAGGATGTTCTGATGGGGTGCAACGCATAACGTCCACAAGCGCGTGTTCAATGAGAGGAGGGATGACACTAAAGTCGTGAACTGTACACAGAGTTTAGCAAGAAGAGTGACTCTTATCTCCAAAAACGCACTAAGGCCGTCTAAAATGGGATTTCCAATCTCCATGCCCTCTCTCCATATTGAGGGGCCATTCTGTCCGATATATAATTTTACCGACTTGGCTTTTTGGCTCATATCCCCCCCCTCCACATCCATGGTTTCTCCTTCGGAAGTATTTTGATATCCATAGGACGTAGGAATTATTGCTTTCGGTGTGTCGTCTCCAGCATATCCCGCGCGTAGCGATGATGAGCCAATGTCTACGACAAGTGCAGATACTTCGTCTGTTCAAACCATTTAGACTCACGATCTCGCAAAATAAGTAGAGAGATACACGCCGCCACCATAGTTAACCATAGTAACGGTTGATACAATTGCTTGCTAATGGATGCGTTAAGTAAAGGGATGCAAGGACAGAGTCGAGAAATAAGTTGTTGGTGTGTGTTTGTATTGAAAGATATCACCATCAGGATTTTTATAAAAGTTTAAAGCCTAGCTCGAGCCGTTCGCCATGGCCGTTAAGGACAGCCTGAACCATAGGAAAAGGAAGAGCACCGCTGAGGAATACTCTACTTCTACCTCAATTACGTTCCAGGGTATAGAAATGCTGAGTGACGAGGAGGATGGAGAAGACGCAGATTCCGACAACGGAGAGCTGGATGAGTTCCCAGAAATCGATCCCCGTAGCGACACCGAAGTTGAATATTCAGGATCAGAAGACGAGAGTACTGAGGAAGAGGATAGCTCAATTGGAAGCCAGGAAGATATCGGTTTCAGCTCTTCAGACACCCTCCAGGTATATCCCAAAGCGAAAACAATTGTATCAGACATCACCAATCAACCAAAACGTGTATATCCCGAGATAGAACCAGACTACGATTCCGACTCGTCAACTGAGGATGTAGGTATTCGAACTGATCATCCTAGTAACTCATGACCTAAGAAGTAACTCCCAACAGGCACCCAATCGCGTCGGGAATGTACCAATGCACTGGTATGACGATATGCCTCATGTTGGGTATGATATAGATGGAAAGCGAGTGTTGCGACCTGCACGAGGCGATGAGCTAGACAAATTTTTGGCAACTGTTGAAGACCCTTCAGCTTGGCACGTTCTCCATGATTCCATCTCAGCCCTTTTCATAATCCCATTCATAGGACTTCTGCTTTTGACAAGAATTCCCAGTCGGATAAGCCTCTTACAGCCGAAGAGCTCGACATTATACGCAGATTATATGCGGGAGAGGTCCCAGATGCGAATTACGACCCATATGAGCCCACAACAGAATGGTTCACAGGTAAGGGAAAGGAAGAGGTTATGCCCTTATCAGCTGCTCCCGAACCCAAACGCCGTTGGGTGCCAAGTAAATGGGAAAAGCAGAAGGTGAGTTACATCTCGACCACAATAGTTTCAACAGTACCTAACCCCTGTCATAAGGTCATGAAAATTGTTCGCGCAATTCGTCAAGGACGAATTATTGGCTCTAAACCCAAAACCACCTCTCAACTCTCGTTCTACTCAATTTGGTCGGAACCGCCTTCATCGCACCCTCCACCCCTGCCAGCTCCAAAACCCGCTCTTCCGACACATTCCGAATCTTACAATCCTCCTGAAGAATATCTTCCTACAGAGGACGAGCGAACGGAATGGGAGTCTCAGGATCCAGAAGACCGAGAACGTGACTATCTACCACAAAAACATTCTGCGTTGAGACTTGTCCCGGCCTACGACCGTTTCATTAAAGAGCGATTTAACCGACAACTGGATTTGTACCTTGCTCCTAGGATTCAAAGAGTTAAACTTAATATGGACCCTGACACTCTGATACCCAAGCTACCTAGTCCAAGTAGTCTGAAACCATTCCCCACCTACAGAAGCCTGAAGTTCGATCATTCGAATGTACGCGTGAGGTGTGTTAGCGTGAGCCCCGATGGAGGCTGGGTCATTAGCGGTGATGAAGGCGGTAGAGTCAGCCTATGGGAGGTGAATGTGGGACGAGAAGTTCAAAGTTGGAATTTTAACAGTAAAATCGGAGCTCTCGACTGGTGTCCGAGGCTGGACGTCAATTACTTTGTTGTCTCAGTGTAGGTGGACATTGCTACACGCTCAACTTATACTGACTGTTCCATAGCGAAGAAAAAATCCACTTCATTATCCCTCCAAATGTGCCTCCCGCCGTCCTCTTACTTACTGAAGCCCTATTGGCTCCTTCTAGCCTACCGCCCGCTCCATCTACTCCATCTCCCATAAAGTGGGTGACACCCCCATCGAGTACCTGGTCTATCAATGTACCCATTCTCACTGCAACCTTTCCTCCATCTTCTGGCTTGCCGACTCAAATTACCTGGCACCGCAAGGGTGATTATCTCGGGACCGTCTGTAAGTAAAATACGTCCGGTCTATACCAGTGCCTGAAACAAATATGATAGCCAGCGGGGGCACTCAGGGGGGCGTCTGGATACATCAAATTACTCGTAGGCACTCTCAAGCACCATTCAAAAAGGTTAAAGGCGCAGTTCAGATAGTCCTGTTCCATCCTTCGAAGCCACATTTCTTCGTCGCTGTGAGTTTATCTGTTGCTCCATCAAATCATCTCCATAAATTATCTTCCAGACGCAACAATTTGTCAGAATCTATGACCTTTCTGAACAAAAGCTACTCAGAACATTGATACCTGGTATCAAGTGGATATCATCTATGGATGTACACCCGTCCGGCGACCATCTAATTGTTGGCGGATATGATCGAAAGTTATGTTGGTTTGATCTAGAGCTTAGTGAAAAGCCGTACAAAATCATGAGGTTTATTCAAGTTCGTTCTGAGCAGGTACCAAGTCTTAATATAATTCGTCCAGGTATCACACACGTGCCATACGTTCACTGCATTTCCATCCCACATACCCCC
This sequence comes from Calocybe gangraenosa, assembly GCA_018221785.1. Taxonomy (NCBI): domain Eukaryota; kingdom Fungi; phylum Basidiomycota; class Agaricomycetes; order Agaricales; family Lyophyllaceae; genus Calocybe; species Calocybe gangraenosa. Next base: position 61,340 of record JABCKK010007924.1, read on the forward strand.
TTTTCGCCTCCTCTTCGGATGATGGAGCTATCCAAATTTTTCACTCTAGGGTCTACCACGATCTCATGACTGATCCTTTAATTGTACCTCTCAAAATTCTTCGCGGACATGACATTCGAGATGAACTCGGCGTTCTCCAGGTTAAGTGGTGCAATCGACAGCCATGGCTTGTCAGCGGGGGTGCTGATGGTACCGTTGCAATCTGGTGTAGCTAATCACCCCAATAAAATTTGATGAAAACAGTCGATGTTTTTTTGTCTTCCTGACAGGTTCATTGGGGATAGGAGGCTCCTTGAGGTTAACGCTGAACTGTACCCGCCTTCTTGATTAATGACCAAACGTTCTTTCAATACCTGGATGGATCAAGGATTGAACGTGAATCATTGTATACATATTACAATGGCTTGGTTTGATCTGGGCCTCACTAGCCTACCCGTTGGGCCGGTGGCGTTTACGACCATCGAACTTTGCCACCACCAGCTTCTCATAATAACCGAGAACTCCACGGGTGTTGCAAGGCCACTTATGTTCTCTAAGTACTAAACCCCGCCTTCGCTCGTACGCGCTCAGCTTTACTTTGGGTCTAGTCTACCTCATTTGACAGGTCTTAACTACAGAAAGCCCCAAAGCTTATCTAAGCTTTTCAATCGCGGTTAAAGTGGGTTGCTCCAGCGCTAATTCCATCTTCCACACGTAAGCCCTCCAGTATGATCGCAACTTTGTTGAAATCTGTTTCAGCGGCATGATCTTGGACATATGGGCCTCCATCACGTCGACCAACCTGACATGAGAGCATTCCTTGCGCCAACAAGCTTAGTGTGGTGCACACGATAAGCGATTACATTGCTTCAGATTTGACTTAAGGAATTGAAGAAGGTCGAGTGATAAAGAGACAGGAGAAGCAGGCGGTATGATCGGGAAACGGTATTCGACCTTAGAACCCTTTAATAAAGCTACCCGTGCTTTGTACAACAACGAGTATTACCCCCCAAAATACACCGTTCCGTCTTAGCGACCGGCGTCTTAATTCTGAGGTATGGTCAACTGGCAGGATCCCAAAGAAATTGCCAAAGACTATGGTATGCTCTTCAACTACTTGATAGAAACTACTTCACCTTTTGACCGCGTCTAGAAATTTTCTCAAAGCTTATCCTGGCATTATTCGGCGTTTATGTTTGGGAGCTGTTCATGACGTGCGACTTCGAATGGTCCTTTCTGTGTAGAAAAAGGAGGTTTAAATGGCCTTTGGTACGTTCCCTCTGTTGGATTGGTCCATACACTGCTGATGTACCCTAAGAGTGCGTGGATATATCAATCATTAATGCCTACTCTATCTTGATCAATGATATCACTAGTCTTTTTTTTCCTCTGTCGCTACTGCATGTTATTTGCCTTCATTGGCCTGTGAGTGCTTGTCCTTTTTGTTGCGCCGCTATAACCGAATGGCTGGGGATAGAATAATATCGCTCAACATCACAACGCCGGTATGTGATCAAAGGCATACTCACCTAATCAAATGGCTAATCGTGATATCTTGGAAAGATTGACTGCGGAGTACGTTCCATCTAGTTCCTCGTCAAACACCCGCTAATTAGTTGTATATCTAGGCCCTGTATACTTTCAACTCAGTGTGTTTTGTCTTCTCTATCATTGATGCTTTTACTTAATGAGCTGCAGTGGACCGGAAACATGACCATTCTTTGTGCTTCCACCTCCCTTATGCTTAGAACGTAGGTTTGAGACTGTACAATTGGACTCTGCTTATCATTATCTAGTATCGCTCTCTGGGATCGGAAGCGCATAATCATGGTGATTCTAGGAGTACTCTGCCTTGCGCACTGGGCACTTTTGTATCGCACAATGTTCATTGTGAAAGCCGTCTGGGTAAGCGATGCCGGAGGTTGCGTGGTGACTTCGACACAACCTTCCCTACTCAATACTACCTTTTTCTTCAGTGAGTCCGCTGGTAGCCTTTGTCCATTGAGATTCCTTTTAATCAATGTTATAGCCATGGGTTTTGATCTGGTCATTCTTATTTTCTCTGCCGCGGCCCTGCTCAAAAAGCATTCTGCAAGGACAGACCTTTGGAAGCTACTTTTCCACGACGGTCTAGTCTATTTCCTCATATCCTTTTCGACGAACTGTATTCCCGCTGTAGGTTTATATCTTACTTTTTAACTTTTCAACACACCCTTACTATGATGGCAGGTCCTAAGCGTTCTTAACCTGAATAGTGAGCAGCATTTCCCCCCCTTCAAGTCTTTCTAACGTGTTTTGATGATTTAGCACCCATGAATGTGTAAGTTACTATACATCCAGGCTTCATACGCTCTTGCTGATTTACTTTCATCTCTAAAGGATTGCCACGGTTAGTACAACTGTCACTGTCAAAGAATGGGCGCTAACAACGTTGAACGCGTAGATTCCATCTGCCACAATCACGTACTTATCCGCGCTTTTACTATTTCCCAACAAATCTCACACTTGTGATGCAGATCAATGGCGGCATGCCGGGCGGTTATCAGACTCTTGGAATTTAGTTCTGCAGACGTCTATATCCATTCCATGTCGAATGTCACGAGCACACCTGTTCGACACAGTATGGCACCATACACTCTCCCAAAATCGCCGAAGCATATTCTGAAACCGCCACAAGTTCACGTAACTACTGAGCATATAACGATGGCCGAATTTCCGTGAGTAAACAAAGTTCCATGAAGTGCGGATCAGAGTAGCGCTGACTGTCGTCATATATAGCCCATCCAGCGCTGACTCGCCTTATGATAAGACCCACCAGACGTCTTTAAACTTCCAATCAGCGAAGGATACGGAAGCTCATTCCGAGAAAAGCGAAAAAGAATCCTTCACGTTTCCACAGACCGTCTGAAAATTTTATCCAGCACATGGCATAATTGTTGCCTTTCCCCGTATATTATTGTGACAAACTCAAACTTCTCTCCTTTCGCGCATATTTTTTTGAGAACGAGGACAGAGACGAGCACCCTGGCAGAGCCCCTCAGGTAATTTTGAAATATTGGACGAAGAGCTCTATAGATGTGTCTAGTTAAAGGGATGTGCAGGGGGGATGTGCAGGGCATTAGGTGGTTATAGCAATATACATGTAGTAGAATCGTATCAACGCCTTCTTTTTGATCTGCCTGCTTTTCGTCGACCTGCTAGGCCTCCCTGGTGGTTCATACCATTACGCGTCGGTTTTGGATCTAAACCTTTGGATCTCCTCCACTCTTCCCTTCTTGAGCCCCTAGGCCCATGAGTTGACACGGGTTTCAAAGGCTCAGTACTAGCTATCATGGTATCTAGAATGGATATATTTCAGTCGAGGCGAAGGATACAAGTCAAAAAGAAGGTTAACCTGCGACACCGTTCTGTGCGTCAGCCCCTGAGTCTGTGAAAGTATTTAATCAATGACTACTCGGATTTGATTGATAGAACAGGCCGAGGAAGATAAATGTCTTGTGTCCTGTGCATGAAGGCATTCATGCTCTCAGAAGTTATGTCGTCCGTGTTGAGAAGACCAAATGTTGCAAACCAACACCAACCTAATGTCTCCTCTTCGTTTCCTTCTGGATCATGCATCAATGCATCCCCCTGCCCATCGTTCGATATGGCTGCAGCCAGTTTGGCATTTAAACGATGTAGTCGTGCTGCTTCAGTTGCCGCGTATACGCCATTTTCACGCTTCTTTGAGCGATAGCTACGCTTGGCTTTGGATCGTATTGATTTAGCCATGGTCGTGGAAGAACAATGTCAAGAGCCAAACTTGAGTCAGTCAAATCTTTGCAAGATAAATTCCCACGATGTGGCGGTGCACTTTTTTTCCAGCTTATCGCTCATCTATTCGGTAAAAGATGACTTTGTATTAGGCGTTTTCTACAACAAATTTTGAAAGAAATTCGCAGAAAGCCAAGGCGGTCAAACAGGCAGGTCATCAAAGGACCGGATGAACAAGGCCAATTTACTTCAAGAAGAAAACGTCTGACCCATCGCTCGCATGAGAGGTCACCCCACCCCGCCTTGCTAATCGTTCCCTTGATACACAACTCTAAGGATCTGAAGGAGCCTCCCTGTATAATAAGACATTAATCAGATTGAGGAGAAGAGAAAGCTGTAAGAAAAAAACTTATGATGTAGAGAACGTTATTACACCTGGAGCACAAATCAGTCTGAGAACTGTGATCAACACTTTCTCAACACTCGCCTGATGAAGACTTCTCCCAAAGCACCATTCGACTCCCCATCTTGAAACTCCTCCGTGTTCGCTAACTGCAGATAATTGATTAGTAGCGATCAGACCCCGCAAAGAAACTAGACACTTTACTTGTAAATTCATGTATCCATCTGTACTAACCAAGAAACCCTTGTACTCTAGTCCCCATTTTAGGCGAACGAAGACGGGCTTGCCCGTGAGCTCCTGCATAAACGGCTTTGGGTTGACAGGGTTGACCTATTTCTCGCTATGAGCTGATCATCTAAAAACGAGATTGCCATAAAACGTACGGAAGCCATAAATGGTTGTGGTTCGAAACAACACGACACGTGCGGACTTGCAAAATGCCATCTGTTGGATCATTTGCACACGACTTGGACTAGAAACTGTACATACAAACCCTCCTCTTCCTGCCCGTCAAAAGACGCTACGTCCTGAGCCATGTCTGACAGAGAAGGGCATTCAGGAGGACCGCCACCACCAGACGATGATCTATCCCTCCCAAAGGCAACGGTTGCCAAAATGATATCCGGCATGTTCAGTTTACCTCGCACACACTCCCATACGCCGAAGCTAATCTCCCTCTTCTTACTCTACACCCAGATCTACTACCAAACGATGTAGTCTGCGCCAAAGAGACGCGTGATTTGGTGATTGAATGCTGTGTAGGTGAACACCACCTCGTTCTCCCAGAACATGATCACACACTAAGAATATCTAGAATTTATTCACTTGATATCTTCCGAGGCCAATGAAATTTGCGAGCAAGAATCAAAGAAAACGATAGCACCCGAGCATATCATTGCGGCTCTGAAAGTACGCCCTTTGGACTCGCTGATGATCTATCCATGTTAAAAACATACTAGAGACTAGGCTTCGACTCATTCACGTCCGATGTAGAAGATGTTCTGAAAGACCATAAGCAACAACAAAAGGCCTGTGTTTTTCAAATTATGAGACGGAGGCACGCTTATGTTGGATCGTTTTCTTAGGACCGAGAGAAAAAAGTTTCAAAGTTTGAGCAATCGGGATTGACAGAAGAAGAGCTCCTCGCGAAACAAGAGGAGCTGTTTGCGGCTAGTCGGGCTAAATTTCAATCAACACAGCAATAACCATTTCTCTACCTTATTCGTATTTGTACGTCTACACTGTATATACCTAATGTGCTCAGTTAGCTTCGTAGCGCGTGAGTAGAGCTTCAAGCCTCGTGACAGGGATGTCACCATTCCAAAGGAAACCCCCCTCCCTGCCCAGCGAAAGGGTAGGCAAGCCTGCTTGTTCAATTGTAAAAGAAGCGGAGACAGATGCATAGAACGTTGCTACAGCATTGGTCTAAGTCAAGGCAGACTTACTATCAAGAGGATATATATGCACCTTTCATAACGTCGCCAGTCAATATGAAACCAGCGGCGAGCCCTCCCAGAAAACTGTTTCCTGCTCCTAGGATTGTGTTAGTATGACCGGATTTACATAAATTAAGCCAACCTGTGACATCAACAATTCTTGCATTATCCTCCGTATTACTAGTCCAGAAAGCATCAATCCATTTTCCCTCACGACCTTCTGCTTTCACATATGCCCCCCAACTGCCACTTCTGATAATCACCCATCCGGTTCCTGATTCACCGATACCATGTTGCACAAAGCGGCTTGCAGCGTCTTCAATAGAAGCGCGTGTGGGGGGTAAAGGCATTGATAGCAAAGATAGCGCTTCCTCTGCATTCGGGCTGTTCAATTCTTCTCAAGGTAGGAGATACCGATACTTGACGAGTTGACTTGCCTTAAGATAGTAATGGTACGCAACACCTTGATCAGACAGGGAAGTTCTGCTGGAACACAGCTGTCCTGCAGCACGTAGTTAGGGGGTGGTCTTTGTCTGTTTATGAGGTACCAACAGGTATAGGTTCGTAGATAGTCGTTGGATGCCAGTCTTCGATTGCCTGGACTTCCGATATGATGACAGAAGCTCGTTTAGGAGAGCAGATGAAATGCAATACTCGCGGTGTGGCTATCCTAGTCCCTGTGAGGTCTTGAGGAGTTAACCTTGTCCGTGGAGTGATGTATGCAAAACTGGGAGGTACACATCAGTTTGAAATGTAGTATCAGACCTACAGACAGCACTACTTTCGATGCTCCCCCGTGTATGAATTCAGAGCGCGTGTCGTGGGATGCTCAGACTGGCTTCTGAAGAGCCACATTTCCGAGCCATATTCCAAGAGTTTATCATCAATAGAAGTAGGGAAGTCCTGTCCTCTATCCACAATCATCCCTATCTCGTTCGCCGGGAGCCTTAAACGGTCATCAGGTATCCTCAATAGAAACTTGTAGTTATATGCCAACCATATACGAGCACCGATTGATGCATATGTTCCCCCTCCACCAATCTAAACAAATGTAAGGATTGCCTCTTCAGACCTAGATCGACATAGACCTTTCCTGGGGAGCTAGAGTCTTTCCTGTAGGCTTTCCTTCTTCGTCTGAGAAAGAGAACTCATCGATGATAAACATTCCCAGAGTTACAAAGCTAACAGGTGCTTTAAAAGCGCTGAGTTGATCCCTTGACATTGGTGTTGATGTGCAGGCGAGAGAGATAAGATTTCAAGCTCAGCCAGCCACTTTACGTGGTGGTGTCTATACTTCAGATGCCGATGTGTTCAACAAATTTTCATTTCTGGGAGTACAAGGTCTGGGATCTGATGTAGCTAAATCAAACCGAAGTGTGCTTGCATGAACAGCTGGTTGGCGAAAATATCCAGAAAAGCAAGCGAGAATGGAACGGCGAGTTGGTTGGCAACACAAGCGATTATATCGAAAAAGGTACATAGATCAATCCCTTGCAACAGCTTATCATCGCTAAACTTCTCTTCTCCAAGCAACTCGTCCAGCATGTCACCAGGTGGTGTGGCATCCCCACGACGAGACAAGCTAGGCTTTAGGTCGCTGGTTTCCATGGTAGTCCTAAATTAGTCTTATTTATTGATTCGCTGGTGCTAGGTACATAGATGGCCGCGTCTGCATGGGGGTCGTTCTTGCCAGCTCTTGGAAAGCAAGTCTATCTGGGTCTGTTTCAGCAATGACATTCCAAGCCATTTTTATTCTGTCCGATAGTCAAAGATATCTTGTACAAACCGCTTTCCTCAAGTAGCGCCCCGAGAACATGTTTGACAACGGCTCTCAGCCCAAGAGAGATAGACCCTTGAGATGCCGTCATCATTTGTTCAAAACGGTAGCATCGCAATGCGGGTACATCGATGTGGTCAGGCCCTTGTGTGGTATGTTTCACTGTAAGCGTTGATACACGGCAGCGTGTAACAATATCTATCCTGACAGACCTAAAATAAAATAGGTTGAATATTGAGATGAGATTTTGGATTGCTACTTTCCGATAGCTTGAAAAGGACAACGAGAAAGAGAGCCAAAGGCATCGCAGACGGAGGAAACCTCCTCTAGTAGAATTAACTGAACTCGTTGAGTTAGAGGTTCGGTTCAAGCATCGGGTGAGCCAAAGTCAATTGCGCATAGTCAATGGGCAAAGGTGAGTGGTACCCTAAGGTTTGCCAACCCATGAATGAACCTTTGTGGCCAAACACCCTACCTAGAGTACTCCTGTAAAGTTAGATTGGATACGAGGTCTATGCATTTTTGGCGTGATACCACCTCGTCACCGTGAACTGCAGGAGATAAGTATCGCTCGATGATTAGGTAACAGGGCCACCATGGAGGTTTGGCTGGTCATCTTCAAGTCTGCCATTTTCACAGACGACGTGAGCTTATCTACTTAACTTTCCTAGTCGTAGCGGTAATGAAAGCCGAGAACTAGCTTTACCAGCGGGCCCTTCAAGTAGTTGATCCTGATAGTTCTGCTCGCATAAAGCGCTTTTATCGACGAGAAGATGCATGTAGTGTGTCACAACGTTCTTTACGATTACCTTTGATATAATACCCCTTCGGAAGGGACCCTTATTGGACGTCTCCTTAGCCGTGTTCTGCTAAAACAAAACGGTGTTGCTGTTAGTGATATGGCCTTTGGTGTAACGGCAACCAAAAAGCCTTTTTTTGCAAGTCCTTTATGAGAAACGGCCCCTTCACGTACCTTACTGACAGGTTTCTCGCCAGGCCGTTCCGGGGTTGAATCTGCCCATTGCGTACAACACGTCCCATGATCACGGGCTGATAGCCATGTCTTTCGCACCGGGCACTCATAACCCACCTGCCTTTAGTCTAGGAATTGATATTATGAAAGTGCGATCGCCAACCCGCGAGAGCATCACATCATTCGTCAATGGAGTGATAGACCAGGTTGGCTAGAGTACTACTTCAGGAGGCTGTTTTTGCCACTAACTATCTGGGCTAAAGTTGACACCTCTCGAGCATCAAATGCTGCTTTCGGCGCCTTCTCAGGGGAAGACGCTTAAGTTGTTTTTCTGGATTTGGACAATGAAAGAAGCCTACACCAAAGCTCTCGGTCTCGGCTTGGGTTTTGATTTTCGACGCATCGAGTATAACGTCAACGCGAATACACTGTATGTTGATGGGGAGATACCCACTGGGTGGAGGTTCAACAAGTTCGTAATAAATGATGATGACGATGTCTACCAAGGAGTTGTCGCCCATTTTACTGGTGGTGTAGAAATGACGATTGTGCACGAGTCCGCTCCCCAGGATTGGATAAGATGTTACAATGCAGTCGAGTTCGTCGAGAGAGCTATACGAGAACTTGGGGATTAACGTGAGGAAGCACGTAGTTTTTAAATGCCATATATACAGGTGGAGCAATAGATCTAGGATGCCTTGCACATGTCGTTTGCCTTACATGTCAATTTCTATCGTACCAGCAGTTCTACCAGTCAGCCAATCGCCGAAATACACACAACTTTGGGGATTGACTGGACCACCATCCTTGCAGAATTCAAAAGATGGGCATTGACTGCAAGGTGCTTCGGGCTGACTGATTGTAAGACACTCCTGCCTGATCGCTCGATACACAAATGCGCTACCACTTTGGGTGTCAAGTTCATCCCAAGTCTGGAAGGATGAGAGCGGCCGTTGTTTGGCGCTTTTGTTGTGGTGGCTACTCCCCTCATCAGACGAATCTTCACTGTCGGAAGAGTATTTTGACCTCTTTGATCTACGTTTCTTAGACTTCTTCCTCCGATGTTCGTCTTCACTGCTAGAACTCGAATCCGAGTCATGCCTCCTCCTTTTCCTCTTCTTCTTCCTACGGCCATCAGGCATGTCGTTATCGCTGTCTGAGGCGCCCTTGAGGCGCTTCTTCTTGGATTTCTTTCTCGACGCATTCTCTGAGTCTGAGTCACTATCACTTGGCATCCTGTGTTTCCCTTTGCTTCTGCTACCGTTATCGCGCCTTTTCTTCAGAGACGCATCTGATTCATCACCGGATTCATCGTCGCCCACGGCTGTGTTCCACATAGACGTTCCGAACGAAGGCAGCTGTGAACAATTGTAAGGATCGTGTAGATATTAGGTATGTGACAAAAGCGGCAACATACTCTCTCGATTTCCCCATCTAAAACAAGCACGTTGAGAAGCATTTCGACATGTTCAACTGATAAGTCTGTTTCAGTGAGGCGAGCTTTTCTCAGAGAGTTGCGTATTTGTTCAGCACTGGGGTAATCTGGCGAATTGGACAATGCAAATAGGGCTTCGGATGCTCCTTCTCCACGTCGCTTTGGAAAACTCTTGGAAAAGAATTAGTCGTGGGTACTATTAATGGAGGATGGCTCACAATATCGCGAATGAGCTTCAAACATGCATCGCTAAGCTGTTTGATAAATTCCATATCAAGCTCCTTATCCGTAAACCAAGGTCCACCAGTTAAAGTGACTGATGGCTGCAAGCTTTCTAACATGTAGATTTTACGGGTAGGGTACTAGAGATGCAATTATTTTTTATTAACGAGTCACAAGTTGAGAAACACACTTGGACTGAAGAAACGCGTTTGATAAGCCGCTTTTGAGTAAGAGTTTTCAAGCATCGTTCAGTAATAGTTTTATGAAGGTTAGTTTTGGCCGTGATGTGCTTGAGCCATATCCCTGGCACGGGTTGATAAGAATGCAGTTACATTCGCAAGGATAGGTTCATACCATCCTGACGGGAACTCTTGATATGCCCAAGTACCAGCTTTTCCTCTCCTGATAGATCTTTTGTACTTCAAGGATATGTCAGATTTGATAACGAGGAAACCACTAAGTGTTGCATACGCAGTAAGCTCGTTTTTGGTTACCGCCCTAAAGGATACAGAGCCTTTTGTGTCCACAAGCGATTTGAACAAACCCACGCTCAGTAAAAAGTTGAGAGCGGTCTGCCTTTTGGATGCATCTGGAATAATTGTCTCCGCTTGTTTATTACTTAATTCCTGTTTATAGTTCGTGAGTATGGACCGCATTTAAGGATTTAATTACTTGAGACTAGCTTTATTGGGTGCTGATAAGGCGGCTTGATGAAGTTTGCTTTCAAGCTCATCTGGTGGTCGTTTGTTGACGTTCATCCCTGAACACAGACAAGATGATCTAAGTGGTGGTGATGGGTTGCGTTGAGATGCTCTGTGCTTACATAATACGGTGATTAGATGTAGATTATATTTCATTTTGCACTTGTACATTCTGACACAAATACGAGGTAGTATTAGTATTACTTGTGATTTATAGCTATTGTAAATTAGTTAGTGAGCGAAGAATAACTCGTAATCAGAGTCTGCCTCTTGTTCACTTGAAACACCTCCGACTAAAGACTGTGATGGCCATACCCTTCCCTTCTCTTGAGCAGCCTTCTCAGGAGGGCCCCATCGCACACCTCCGAGTTCAAACCCATTAAGGTTGGGTAATGATGTCAATATATCGGCAATCTGTTCGTAAAACGACTGAAAAAAAAAAACGTGAATGAAATATATCGCGATCAGAATTTCTGATTGACTTACCGGTTTTGGGGCTTCATAGAAATTACAAGTCGTCATTAAGCGAAGATAGGCTAGATGTGGCATTTGATTGCTAAGCGACTGGAGAAGTGGGATCGGGGGAGAGCTAGTTGTTGCCCCAAGGATGACGATGTTTGCGGTGGATTTTGCAAGGCTGACAACGTCCTCTTTGGCCAGATCTCCCAAAGATAAATGAACGGTTTCAACTGGTCGTCCAGGCACGATCGCACTGGCCACGTGTGACGGACCTACAAACTGAGATAGACGAGGGATGGATGTGGATGGAATGGGATGGGAGTCTGAAAGTGATCCATCAAGTTCTAGTTCCAGAAGGGCTTTTGTCTTTCCAAGGAAACTAGCGACGTGATGGTCAAGGTGGAATGAGGATGCGAAATGAAGAAGCTGCGGGTATTCGGGTGATGTGGATAAGATCCAGCTGACGCTGGCGTCGACGAAGAGCTCAAGAGAGTGAAGACCAGTCATATGGCAGAGTGCATTGCTGAGGATGTGATAAAAGGAGGTGAAGACGGCAGAGGACTGTTGTAGTCTGAGCGAGAAAGTCCTGACGTGCTGTGCAAGGTCTGGTTTTCTCGCTAGGGTTGCTACTAGATTGAGATTGTGGGCATTGGATGTGAGCGACAGATGCCTGAAAAGGATGCATTGGGCTATAGAGTTGATTGAAGAGTTGGCGCTAGCTAGAGCGACTAGGTCACTGGTAGCGGCGAGTTGACAGATGTTGTATATGAGTTCTGTGGGCAGCTGGGGTAGAGACATGGTGGTTATGAAGAACTAATATGAATAATTCTAACGTGTGAAGATGGAAAGCAAGCGAGAGCAGGAGAGAGAACAAGAAAGTGTGGACATCATGATGAGAGCTGTATAAAAAGCCATACCAGCAAGTCCGGACATTTGTTACATGAGGCACGGAAACAACCAAACAACCCTGAGTTGATGGCCGGTCCCCTCTTCTTTTTTAACAACCAGTTACTGCTCTGGCTCTGGCGACGACGACCTCCCCCCCCCCTCATGCTCAGCTTCTTTAAAAGACACGGCCATCGTCTCGGTTCAACAAGACTATATTCAACCTCTACCCTACTCTCCCATTCTGGTCAGACCCCCCTTCTTTTATTATTATTATTATTTTATCATCATTTTATTGCGCATATATTCAATTCCTACCCCAACAGCCCCATACCCGACTCGCACTCACACCTGTGGCTCTCTTTCTGCCGCCGATGCTGGTGCTCAAGTCGTGATCGCTGGTTGGCTCCTTCCTGAGCGGTGATTATCACTGTTCTTATCCCCATTCGTAAAACAACAATTTTTGACCTACCACATTAAGAAAAGGAAAACTCATGTCATTCCACCCGCTCAAGGATTCTTACGGAACTGTACAGCTCATTGTCAATCACCATACAACTGAGGGCGATGCAGCTCAATTGACGCTCGCCAAGGTGCCTGTGGAATCAACCGTTTTAATTCAAGGCACTGTCCTTTTACGTCCGCCAAGTGCCCGACGGTCTGTTAGCACACCAACCTCTCCTCTGAACCTTGCACCAGGTCGTTACTGACTAGCTCTTAAAAAGGGACCCACTGGCGATATAGACGTCCAAGTCAACAGCTTCACAGTTCTAAACGCCGCGGATGCCCTGCCTTTTGTACCTTCCAATCCCCATAACGTGGTATGAAAATCCTCTCAATTTCAGCTCTTCATCTTAAAACCTCGCTTATTTGAAGGCAAATGATGACCTGAGGGCGCGTTTCCGTTATCTCGACCTTCGACGTACAGCCTTGTCCGAAAATCTCAAGAAGCGTAGCCGCGTGTCTCAGGTGGTTCGTAATTGCCTTCTTGATCAAGGTCCGGCTTTCGCGTTGTTCCGTTTCCTGATTTGTTTACGCTTCGCCATCAGACTTTGTAGAAGTGGAAACTCCCATACTCCTTAGATCATCTCCTGAAGGAGCCAGGGAATTCCTTGTGCCGACTCGTACATCCATTGCAGGCCTGGATGATACTGAACACCAGGATGCCCTATTTTACGCATTACAGCAATCTCCGCAGCAGCCAAAGCAACTCCTGATCTGTTCAGGTGGTGTTGATAAATATTTCCAGCTTGCAAAATGCTTCCGTGACGAAGACGGGCGGAAAGACAGGCAACCTGAATTTACCCAAGTTGATATAGAAATGGCATTTGTCTCATGGGGATCTAACGACTCTACCGAATCTAAACAGTCTAACACCTGGCGAATTGGAGGTAGCGAAGTGCGTGATGTGGTTGAAACTATCATCCAAAATATATGGGAGAAGGTAGAAGGTGTTTCGCTTTCGAAGGGCTTCCGGGTGATGACATATAACGAAGCAATGACTCGTGTAGGTCGATCGTATACTGTACTTCAACAGTTGGTTATAATATCTTTACAGTTTGGTTCAGATAAACCAGATACACGCTTTGGACTAGAGGTACCCTACTTCTTTAAAAACGTTTAAGCCACCTTGACGTCTTTCAGATTCTGGACCTGGCTCATCATCTTCCTCCCCATATACGTCACCTGTGTGGGAATCATGACGAAGTTATCGAATGTCTGCCCGTTCGCGCAGTTAGCGAATCACAGTTTATAGGCGCATCTCGGACATGTGATCCATATTCTACAGTTGTAAGTTTTCAAGTGGTACAACGAGGCTGTCAACTCGTAACGCAATGTCTAGGAGCGTATTACGATCACCAACAAGACTCTGGAATCGTGGCTGCTTAGTGCCACCACACTCGAAGCACTGCCCGATGTTAGTCCGGCGGAGCACTCTCGTATCAACAAGGACCTGCAGTTGACACCTGGGGATGACATTTGGCTTGCTCGTCGGCCACGAAGTCCGAAGGTGCTCCTTTTCTAAAGCTTTAATTGTCCGAAATCCCTGACTGTCGCTCATCTTTCAGGGTGGATCGACCGCTCTAGGAACGCTTAGGTTGAAACTTTCCGAATTCGCACAGAAACGCAGTGAGTTTATCGCGTACAGATACAATTCGATCTGATACATGAATTAGATGATTTTGCAATCACTAACGACCCTCATTTCCTGTGGATTACTGAATTCCCTCTCTTTACTCGAGCTGATGCCGATAAAGACTTATTAGCAAAAGGACGATGGAGCAGTTCACACCATCCTTTTACAGCGCCAGTGTGGCAAGACATTAATGCCATGTACAATGGTGACATTGAGTCGGTAATACCTGTCACTTGCAGCCTTTGCGTAAACATGTGATTCAAACGACGTGTGCAGGTTCGCGGGCAACACTACGATCTTGTGTTGAACGGAATGGAGATTGGAGGGGGTTCCGTGCGGGTACACGACGCGGCAATGCAGGACTTCATCTTTACTCATATTCTACAGGTGATCATCGATCAACGAAGGTCATTTTGCGCAAAATTTTCTGATATATCATATTATGATCTCAGCTAAACGAGACAGAAAAAGCACCTTTCGAGCATCTTTTACATGCGCTACGATCTGGCGCACCGCCCCATGGTGGAATTGCACTTGGTGTGTCAAAATTGCCTTTCATTATCGGTATCTGGTTATATCATCTATGGTCAGGCTTTGATAGAATAATGGCTATACTCTGCAATACGCAGTCCATACGCGACGTGATGGCGTTTCCAAAATCAAGCACCGGGGCTGACCTTCTTTTCCGAAGTCCTGCACCTGTGAACAGTGAAGTATTACTTCAGTACGGTATCCAACCACGATCGGCTACAAAATAATTAGGTGGAAAAGACAATTTTTGCCCAGAGGTCAGACAACAATTGACAACATGAACATGAACAAGTCTGCTACGCTATGAGTCTCCAGGTGTAGCTCGGCTCGTGTCATCTGCCTTGTCAGGTGGCTCATGAGTTCGATTTTCTGGAAGGTCGGCGGAGAAGAACAAACGTTGAGGCGTTGTGGCATCTTCCTCTGTGCTATCACTATGAGAAGTGCCGCTTATGGCAGACCACTCTGATTGGTGGTGCTGTCCTGTGTCCGGAGACGACTTTTCATCTGCAGTGATAGTTCGAGGCGGAGACTCAGATGGGTTATTGACATGATTGAACCCGGCCTCATCGATAACAGACAGTACAGCTGGTACATCGGGACTGAAACTTTTCTGATTCGACACAGAGGGTGTAGAGTCTCTCCGGTGTGGAGTTGTCGGCGAAACAGATGGCGAGGAATTAACATTCCAGTGAGCGGCTTCGGAAGAATATGTCTCTCGAGTGCTGGGATTTGAGAGCCAACTCGAGACGTTATTATGTGGCGGGATGTCTGTTGGATCGAGGTCCGAATGACCCGCCGATGGACTCGTAGAAGATGATTGTGTTTGCATGATTGATAAAGGAGTCAAAATGCTGAATATTTGGTCCTCAGCTGGAGGAGGGCCATAGGAATCGAAGGGGTCGGGTACGGATTGTAACATTAGTTCTAGTACCGGATCTGAACTGGAATAAGCGCCAAGCTATAGGTCATTTTCAGCTACAAGAAAGGTGCAGTGCTCACGCTTTGGCTGTGAATCTGTCCAAAACGTCCATTGTGGAGCGGACCACTATACACGTCTATGACAAACGATTAAGAGATCTCTTTGTAGTCAATTTTTCACAAGCACTCACCTTTCCCTGAACAACTTCCCAGACTTGCTCCTCGTGCTCAATAATCTCACGGTAATGAGAAGCTTTCATATTGTCAAGGTCGTCGACCTGGTGTTGAAGTAGAGTTAATGCCTCACGAAATGTCTGGAGGTCTGGCATTGGAGATGAATTTGGCAGGTATTGTACGATTTGACAAAAAAGATAATACATACTCCTTTCCTTGCGATTCATGCTGCGTCTTTCTGTGTCTCGAATCAATTGACTTTTCTCGCGTACGGCGCGTTCATAAGTTGCGGAGCGCTCCTGAATGTGACAACTGCAATTCGTATGAGAGAATCAGTGTGTAAAATGCACAAACTTTGACAATGATGCTGTATGTGTCCAGATGCTGGCGCAGCGGTCTCTCAAACTTCTTTTCGATAGTTTCTGCCTATTGTACACTGTGTAGAGGTTTTCAAGCGGCTGGAGGGGATTGGAGACATACGAGGACATGCCAGTGGTTCCCAATAAGATGGTGAAGACCCGACGCAGCCTGTAATCTTGTTCCTGCTTCATAAGTAGGACCTTTTAACCTGAGAATACGATGAGTGCGTTACGATGAAAGTCAAAGCCGAGCTGCGCACCCACTGCACCTCTCCAAGGCATCGGCAAGAGCAGCTGTAGCTTTGGACATGGTCATAAGAGCTGCTCGATAGTCGGCGCTTGTGTTCATGAGCTAAAAAAGCCAGACGATAAATGTTACACAGGCCCCAGGAGCATTTCAGAAGCACGCACATCTTCGAAGGCTTGAAGGCTAGCCTTCAGATTCGCTCTCGTTATGATCTTCTCTGGCCCATTAGGGCCGAAATTCATGGCCGAAACATTGGTGACGTCTGAGAATGTGGGCGAAGGGGGTTCTGGGGACGGTTTGCGTCTACCAGAGCCAAAAGTGAGTTTGCGGAGAGAACGAGGTCGGTTTGGCATGGCTTTAATGGGAGAGCATGAAGGTGGAGAATGCGTGTAGGCGTGAGTGGTTGTCTACTTTTGGTAACAGCGGTCGTCGCCAATTACTTATGCGTCATTTAAGTACAGCTCTCGACTGGCGACAAGTCATATATTATTATATTCAAGTCCTTATTTCCTACCACCCGCAATCATGCTCATCTTTTCTGGCGAATCCCTCAAGTAGAATAGTTTTGCTCTCCTCATCCTGCCACCTGGAGGTTTTTGGAGCACTCTAATATCCTTCACATGTGGCGAGTTCACGTAGAACTGTATTTCTACTCCCGTCCTCTGTACAATATTCCGAAGGAGTATGGAGGTGTCCAACCCGCGTCGTCGGATACTCAAAAGAACACCAGTAAACGTCGTTGGTGCGTGTTCGAGGGTGAGCTGTACAATCGAGCCGGGTAGGATCTGGTTGCGTGAGTGCCGAGAGAAAAGGTTGCGAAACATTTCCTGTTTTTCTGGTGTAGGAAGGGTTTTGTGGAGGTATTGCATGAGGCCTTTGCCTTGTCGTATGGATTGTGGGGGTGATGGAAATGGCAGTGCGGGGGTGATTGCTGTTTTAGAGAACTGATATGTTTTCGGCGTGGAATGGACAGCGGTGGACATTGGCCGTAGAGCCATCCTACTTGAGTTCCACATACTGTCTTGGTTGGGCGTTGCTGCTCATGTTGATATAAACAAAGTCTTTAATTATGCGTCGGCTACTTCCGAACTATACTCATGTCTTTCTTTTTTTTTTCCTCTCTTCGAGGCAGTTGCTGTACACCAAGAGAAGTAGAGATATATAATGTATGCTGGGCGAGATATAGGAAGCAAAAAAAAGAAAATCAGTTCTAGCACAAGTCGTGTTTTAGTCTGACAAGGTTAAAATCCTCGTGCTCGCCCTCTGGCAGTGTGGTCAGAACCAACGCAAACACGTATGTACATTCTCGGTCTCACCTTCCACGCCCTCTCGCATAGGGACTATACCCTGCGTATCCTCTGAACCCTCCTCTATACCCGCCTCGTAAGCTACCACGGCCACGGCCACGAGTAAAGCCAGGTATGTTCGTCCGCTTCGCTGTGACCTATCAATCCGGTCAGTAAATGTCTACGTTATTTCTGAACGTTATAGTCCCACCTTTATAAGTCTGCCACGAAATAGTGAATTGTCCATGGATAGCGCTGCGTCTATGTGCTCAGGCTCCGCGAACTCAACATAGGCATATCTAACCAAAAGTCCGTAAACAGCTACCACTTGTAAGCTCAGATGTTACGTACCCTCTTGGGTGACCAGTGAACTTGTCGCAAAGTATGGTCACTCGGTTGATTGTGCCGCATGCCTGGAAATGCAGCTGTATTTCCTCCGGCGTGGCACTATAATCGACCTTCCGAACGACCATCCATTCATTGATTTGTTTTTCAATCAGTGGAAGGGGAACATACATTTCCGACATAAATGCTCCTACTATCTGCTTGAGCCTTGTCTTCTTCAGTCTCCATTGGCGTGCCATCTTCCGCTTCCGCTATACTGGTAGCATGCTCTGCTGCGGCTTGCAACTCACGGAGCTTTTTGGCCTCTTTCTCCATTTCAGCCACCCGCTGTTTCATTAACATGATTTCCTTGTAAAAAAAAAACAGAGTTGAGCGTCACCCCCGCGAGTGATACCATTTCACATACCTTTGTATCTGCCTCTTCTCCATCGTCCACATTGGGATCGATTCCTTCGTTCAAAGTGGGTTGTGTGGCTTCTATGTCAGCCATACCGAGCCAGTGGAATTTGGTGCTAATGACCAGTCAGTTCTTGACAGACGAGGCTGAACAGCACGTGACCGATTGATGGTGGCTGTGTCCCACTATCACTACAGGTAAATTTTGGCATGGGCTAGTCTTACTGGACTGATTGAATAGACGTGGCAAAATACTCTGATAGTAGGGAACTCTAAAAACGGTTTCGAATGGAGCTTTAATAACACTACTAGTGTACATAACAAGCTGTGTTCGAATGTTATCAGAAAAGAACCCAGGGAACAGGTATCGGAACGTTTGTTGACTTCCGGCCGACTTGCACGTCAGTACACTGGAAGAACATGTTGACTTGGTCTGAGTTATGTGTTCAAGGTTGCCCTACAATAGGCCAATCGCGTTCTGGATTTTCATGAGTATTGTTATTTATACATAAGTACAACCGGGAGGAAGCTAGGTAGCATAGGGTGGCATTCAAGAACGATCAGAGCGCACCTAGGACCAACCTGATCTCGGCATAGCTAGCACACCTGATTCGTAGATGCGCATTAGGAGCGGCGTGGGACACCCGAAGAGCACCTCAAAAACCTCTTATGGATGGGTTACATTCCAGTTTGGTTCGGACAGCCTTGGCCATGCGGTCATAGATGGATCATACATGCCATCAGAGCACCCCAAATTCAAAGTGTGCCATACGTGCAGATATTGAGCTACTAATGGACGGAAACAATCAGGTTCCCAGTGTATCACAGGGATCGACGGTGACCAATGTCATACACGAGTTTGCACAAGAAGGAAGACGTTTTAAAATACCAACTTAGCATAGCATACGTAGATATCCGGCAGATCAGCGAGAGGGCCGGGGCTGAGGAAATCGTCGCAGCAGGAAACGATGAGTAGGCCAACGACAGCCAACCTGGCTGGTTATACTTAAAGCTTAAGGGGTCAATCAATTGCCATTCAACTCTCAGCCCAGCCTCCGTAACAAAGACGCACAAAAGCGACTGGCGGTCCGAAGTAGTCACGTGTTTGTCTCATATCCTTAATTCATTTTCCCCAAAGCGCCTTTCGATTCTTAACCGTTGACATCACACTCGTCCCCCGGCTTTTCAGGTTTATATGGCCCAAGGTGACGAGACACCTATAATGACCCACCAATCCAAGAAGAAGCGTTCTGAAGACGAGTCTGTCACCCCCGATGTTGGCCAGAAGCCAGTACAGCTACAGCGTAGGAGGGTATGGAGAGCATGCGAGAGCTGCAGGTCATACTCTTCACCACCTTTACTGCACATAACTCACTCATCGCTGTTGCTGTTATTCTTCTTCATCAGACGCAAGAAGATCAAGTGTGATGGATGTGAGCCCACTTGTTCTCAGTGCTCGACGTCCGGGTCGCAATGTACATGGTTGCAAACAAAGGACAGGGCTGCATTAAGCAGACAGTATGCCCCAAATAACTTTCTTTTCTTGGAAGGTGATGCTAACGGCGATCAAGCTATGTACAGGAGCTTGAAGCACGTCTACTTCACATGGAATCGCTTTTTTCTCAGATTGCTCCTGTACTAGAACAGATTGGACCGTCAACCAACGGCGGCATCCCCGTAGCCACAAATGGCACCCCAACAACTGCGCCTGACTCAAACAAATCCTCTACATCAGCCGTGTCTGCGCCGATCTCAAAGGACTCGCCGGTCCAGTCCCCCACACCCATCAAAACTGAAGACGATGTCAGCGAATCATTTGGTCAACTTGCTCTAGATGAATATGGTCACACGAGGTGGATTGGAGGCTCCTCTACAATGTCCTTGATTCAATCCTTCCGTGCGTTGACATCCTCTCCTCTTCATCGGATTTCGCCGATGGAGGAAGACCCACATGCACCAGGGCCTAGCGTCAACAAGATTTATTTTCCAGCTTCCGTATTTTTTGGCAAGGTACGCGCACTCCCAGGACCAGAAGAAGTAGAATTTCCGGAGCGCGACCTTGCCGACAAGTTGGTAAGCATACCCCTTACTCACACATGTCGGGTGCCAAGCTGACGTGAACGTCAGATTGAAGCCTACTTTTCAAGATTTCATTTTCTCATGCCTGTCTTGGATAAGCCTGCATTCCTAAGACAATACAATACAATCATGAACAATTATAAAGACCTTACTTTTATTCGCACCGAGGCAGCATTCCTCTCCGTCCTGTTTGCAGTATTTTCCTGCGCCGCTCATCTTGTCCAAGATACTCGCTTGAACACCGGAGAGCGTACCGATGACGGCGGTATGGGCATGGTATACTATGAAAGGTGCGTGCTACGTCGTTGATGATGTTCCAGATGCTTATCGCCGCACCAACATAGGGCTTTAATTTTACAATACATCAGCCATCCAAACACGCAGGTTGCGCATGTACAATGTTTCATATTACTGTCCTCTTTCCTGTGCTCCATTAATTGCCTACCTCAAGCGTGGATACTCATCGGGCAGGCGGTCCGTACAGGCCAGGACCTTGGGCTCCACGTAAGCTTACCCCCGTAACTTTGGTTGCCAACGACACTCACGAATAAGCTACTCAGCGATCCCCACGTCGCCTTGTTATTACACCTATCGAAAAAGAAACGCGCAGAAAAGTATGGTGGGGTGTTTATACCTTAGATCGTATGCTAGCCCTTGCACTGGGTCGTCCTGTTGGGATCAATGATTCGGACTGCGACGTCGAGCAACCAGTGGAGGTTGATGACGCCCATCTCCCTGAGTATTTCAGCGGTGCCACCATGACGCAACGACAACCTTCTCTTATGACTGGCTTGGTGGCGCTGATCTCTCTTTACGAAATCGGGGGCAGAGTACTTCGTCAGGTCTATGCTTTGGATATGTGTCGGGAACACTTGGAGCCTGAAAAGAAAGCAGAACTCCAGAGGACTGTCGAAAATCTCGACAACGAGCTTACCAAATGGTGTGAGGATTTACCAGCTGTCTTCAAGTCGCAGTCCGAGACGGACGAACAAGTGTCGATGGGGGCTGTCCTTTGTAGCCATTACTATTCCATCTTGACTACCCTCCATCGCAATCTCATTCCAGTTAGACGGGACCCAACACAAGCAGTGACTGCAAAGTCAACCATCAAAGCAGTCTCATCAGCTCGTTCGTGTATCCGCCTGGCTCCTTCTATGAGACACGTCGTACCGTCATCCCATCATCTTGCGTTTTTTATACAGCATCTTTTTAGCTCTGCGGTCATTCTTTTACTTTATGCAATGCATGCATCTGAACCGCGGGCTGCTGCGGCTGCAATGGAAGAGGCGAAGAGTTCGTTAACAGCGCTTGAATCCTGGGAGGGCCAATGGCCTGGTGCTAAAAAATGTAAAGAATTGCTCACCGAACTCACAAATACTGCGAACCAAGCGATTTCCCAAAATAAGCAGTCTCCCGCCGCCCTACCTGTTTCTTCCTCTGCATCGTCCCATGAGCGTAGGCGGTCCGTCACCATTACCACCGGAGGTTCAGGCTCAGTTCCAGGGCGTGTCGCCAAAGGGAGATCGTCGAGGAGAAATCATTCGCGTGACCCGAGCACTTCCTCGCGCCGCATGGCCGCCGTTTCTCCATATCGCGTTGATTGTAAGCTGTCAGCACAAACAGTATTTGTCAAATTGATCACGTTTTTATATAGCTGCAGAAAGAGCCAGATCTACCTCACGCAGACGTGGCCATGACGATGACCTCGATCGAACTGGTCGGCCCTACTACCAGACATTTGCAAGCCCTACTTCTGGCACAGGCGCCCCCAGTCCCCACAGTTCACCAGCATCTGCAAACATGCCGTCACCGTCAATGTCTGTTATTGAGCCGAACCCAGAGGCAAGCCCAACTGTGTCAAACACCCTAAAATACGTTTCACCGATATCGACGGTGCAGCCATCTCCGCCACGATTTGAGTACGAATATAGCCTTCCCACGAGCCCTCTCACACAATCCACTTCTGCTCCGTGGAGTGGCAGCGATGACCAGCGTCCCTCTGGGTTGGAGATGTACACGTCTCCGCCTTCAGAGGCAGCGTTATACCCCAATTCATACAGCTATCCTTCATCATTGGACACCTACCCAGGATACGACGGGTCAGAGCTGACGATGGGTGGGTTATCTAATAGTCCTCAATCGACCTCCTTTGCTGCTACAGGATTACCTTTCCGGGGGCTTGACTATATCAGGAATTTTAACCCAGGTGGGTATTCCGTCGGTGATCAAGAGTCTCTTTGGCATAGTTACGATCCAGGCGCGTTCGGGTTCGATCCGGACCTACCTTTTACTTTGAATGATACTACTCTTGATTTGAACTCTCATCAATCATGATTACGCGCTGTGCGTTGATTCCTCTTGTCTTGACAACTTCATACTTATATGTGGACTCGAACCTAAATAAATACGTTTGTACTCTACTCTCTATACTTGCTTGTATCACTATGAATACGAGAGTGTCGCTATTACCACTGTTGTACCTATTCTACTCACAAAAGGATATATAATACCTGATTTGTAACTTAACATTGGCTGCTTGCCTATTGGGGATCGTTCACATCCGGGTAACCTGAAAGCCGGGGACTCTCCCACTACAATATATTATTATATTTCATACGGTACATTTCCCCGGCATACAAACTTGCCTACTCCCAACATGGCTCCCCACCCGGTCGTCGAGTACACTTCTGAGGCCTCTTGGGCTATGGTAAGTGTACAATAACTCCAGTTGATAGAAATTCAGAGACATGCATAGATCGAAGACAAATTCTCACCGTATGCTAAAGAAACGCTTGCAAAGCTAATCGCATTTATGGAGGCATGTTTGGATTATTTTGATAAAGACTTACACTAACGCTTTATCCTCAGGATGAGATTCTGCCTGCTACGAGGTTAGCCCACGCTCAGTTACCCACCGACCCCGAGAAAAGGTGGAAGACTGTCATTCCGATTCTCGTAGAACTCAAGGAAAAGGCGAAGAAGCTTGGGTTGTGGAACCTTTTCCTCAGCAAAGCTCATTATCCTGAATACGGAGTGCCACTTACTAATCTGGAGGTGAGCAGAATTTCTCGGCTTAGGTGTCAATTACTGACCCCTGTACTCAGTATGCTGTGATGGCTGAAATTCTTGGTCGTGAGGGACAAATAGCCTCTGAAGCTGTCAATTGCTCTGCTCCCGACACAGGTAACATGGGTACGTGGACTTCTAATTACTACTAGGAGCACTACATGACACAGTTTCTAGAGGTATTGGCGCGGTACGGCTCTCCTGAACAGCAGAAGAAGTGGCTCGTTCCGCTGTTGAACGGTGAGATCCGTTCGGCGTTTGCTATGACCGAAAAAAATGGTATATGTGCCATGCATCGTCTACCTCAAACCTGAATCCTCACCTCCTCGGACCCTAGTCTCATCTTCGGACGCCACCAATATCCGTACGTCAATCCGGAGGGAAGGAAACGAAATTGTAATAAACGGACACAAATGGTGCGTTGCATACGTAAATGTGGGTACCGAAACCAGCAACTCATCTAACAACCCTAGGTGGATCAGCGGCGCAGGCGATCCGAGGGCTAAAATACACCTCGTCATGGGAAAGAGTGACCCAGACAATAAGAATAGCCATAATCAACAAAGCGTTGTCATTGTGCCTGCTGACTCGCCCGGCGTTAGGATCATTCGACACATGCACGTCTTCGGATATGACGATGCTCCAGAAGGACATTGTGAAATCATATACGAGAATGTCCGTGTTCCTTTGGAAAATTTGGTTCTTGGCTGGGGAAGAGGGTTTGAAATTATCCAAGGCCGCCTCGGGTGCGTGGAGGATGTTTTCTCTTTCCTGGTAGAAAGATAATGAAACTGAGGCATACAACATAGACCTGGGCGAATTCACCACTGCATGCGCTCCGTTGGTGCAGCGCAGGCTGCACTAGACCTGATGCTCCAACGAGTAACTGACCCGACACGTAAAACTTTTGGAAAGTACCTCTATGAGCATGGTCTGTGCCTTCTAAACTATGCATCCATGTCACTCAACAATCCAAAACCTATCCAGGCTCTGTTGTTGCGGATCTTGCAAAGTCACGGGCAGATATTGAGTCTGCGCGACTCTTGGTCCTGAGTGCCGCTCTTCAGGTAGGCTTTTTGACACTCGTCTGCTTCATGCCGTTAACTCTTAACTATGTAGATTGACAAGTACAAAGCGAAAGGTGCTTTAAAAGAGATTGGAATTGCCAAAGTATGTCTGATTCTACGGCGTGAAAAGGACTGGATCTCATGAAAGATCTAGTTTGTTGTCCCCTCCATGGCTTTGACGGTCCTTGACCGCGCTATACAATCCTTTGGTGCCGAAGGCGTATCTCAAGATACAATGCTTGCCTCCAGATGGGCGGGACTGCGCACTCTCCGTATCGCTGATGTGAATATTATGTTCTCTTTTACTCTATTAAATACTGAATCCACTCACAGGGGCCTGATGCCGTTCGTATACGAGAACCGCGTAATTGACTAGAATGCTAACTTGAACCTTTTAGGTCCACATTCAACAGGTCGGGCAGAGGGAGCTCAAACGCGCACCTCTTCTTACACAGAAGGCTGCAGAACGCAAGAAAAAAGAAAAAGAACTATTAGATAAAGCTGGAGTTAAAGCTCACCTGTAGTTTCTTTTGTATGAATTATGAATTATACACGCACTAAGCCTCTCTGTTGACTATTATTTACATCCCGTCTTGACAAAACCGTTTACAATCTCTTTAGAGTACTCCATGTCCCTCTTGGCAACAGTCCTAAGTCGCGTTCATCCGTTTAAAATAGCTTGTCGGCACGCGTCTACACAAGTCAAGAAGCCCAAGCCACAGCGCATCCTTTCAGATGAAAAACTGCGCGCTCTCATCTCGCTGTATCATCAAGCCGATACTTTCATAACACTGGAAAACCTCTCCCAGCGCATTGACGAAGCCTTCGTTAGCAGCAAACCCATCACGAACTACCTGCCGACAGTGCCCGAGCTCCAGAAAGCTCTTGCTGATCAGCGCAAGGCACCCAAAATAGCAGAATGGGATCAGGAGGCGCCACAAGTAGACGCTGATACGTGGAGCACAGTCAAGTCTGCGAGGGAGTTAAAGGTGGTGGAAGCCCTGTATGGCGTTGATATACCCCGACAGGGCAGCACCCTACCTGGTTTGGATGTATTGGTTGAGGCAGTGAATACAAGGAAGCTTCCACCTCCGTTGACCCAGGAAGAGATCCAGGAAATGTTAGATGAGGAGACTAGAAAACCAGCTGCTGGGTATGCAAACTAGTGCTATATGGTTCGACAATATGCTGATCCCCATGCAGTAGAGTGGGTAATACATAACCATCCTCGTCTTAGCCTGAAGAGAGCGGACAATGAAAATGAGTATACCATAGAACTGCCGGCGTCCAGTCAGTTGGACATGGTTCCGAGGACAAATAAATTCTTTATCGTCTACGGTGGGCAAGGCTGCAACTTTCTGCAATTCCTTGTATCTATACGGCGTTATATCACAACATCTGTTAATCTCGATAAAGTGTATACCAACAGACCACCATATGGTCGCTGAGTTCCAAATGGGGCGAACCATACCGTGCATTCAACATTGGTGGCTGGTGCTATGTATGAAAGTACCATATTCGAAGCAACAAAGATTGTAAGTCCGAGTCTTCAGTGCCTGCAAAGCTTTCGCATACTTCATGGACAATGTGGCGTTGAATTGAGTGTGCACGAAAAACCTGCATTTCAGCATCATGGGCTGGTCACCTGGCACTTTTAAGTTGGTACCAAGTATCTGGTC
The DNA here is from genome assembly GCA_018221785.1 of Calocybe gangraenosa. NCBI lineage: Eukaryota > Fungi > Basidiomycota > Agaricomycetes > Agaricales > Lyophyllaceae > Calocybe > Calocybe gangraenosa. The sequence continues at coordinate 87,647 of JABCKK010007924.1, forward strand.
TAGCGCGATGGCGCTTACCAGGCCATCCACATAGTCAAGGTTGAATGTGGAGCCTCATATCGTAAAGGAATTGGGCCAAAGTGGATTGGGCAGGTCCCGAACTGTAAGCTTAGCTTTTAGAATGAGAGCTGCTGTTGTACCTCAGAATACCAGCTGGCATATTCATAAACAAGAATATCCGTAAACAACGTATATGGACTAAAGGAATTCCAGGGCCTTGTAGTTGTTGGCTGGCTGGTGAAACCCATAAGACGGAGGAAGACCGATCTAATCTAATCTGTACCGGCGCCCCCAGTAAACAAAAAAAGTTGTCAACCCGGAGCCAGTACTTCTCGCTTTCACCCTGACAATGGACAGTCTCAGGAGGCTCTCAGCAATGGTCCTCGGTTTTGAAGACCCAAAATCACTTCGCTCACAGCTAACAGCTTCTGCAGTACCATTCACCACGGCCGACTGTCGCAATTGTTCGGACCCATGTGAAGAGGGTAAACCCGAGAGCTCACTTATCTGATAAACCGATGCTCACCGCCACCATCTTTAGGCCATGACTCGTACCCAGACCGTTTCAAAGTCGACAGGGACTCACAGATGCTGGGGTCTGTCGTACCCTACCATCGACAGGCAAGTTGAATATGCCAACAGCCTGGTTCATACTTTGATCTAGCCCGTTTGTGAAAAAACAGGTCGTCATCTCCACCGGAAAGACAGACTGGGACCGGGAGATAACGGAAACTAAAGGCAGCCTTGCAGCCCATCTTCTAGGTGTTCGAAACAGCCTCAGTCTACCGATATCAGAACCCACACCACCTACGGTACCGAAAGGTAATACACTTCGTGGTGTGTTCAACTCATCAGATTCGACAAGAATATCGATACTCAATGGAAGCCACAACACAATGAGCGATGATTTCGACCAGGAGACGGTTTTAATATTTCCTGACTACACACTGGTTTCAGACATCCCCAGAACAAGAGAGGGGGCACGAGGATTGTGGGAAAGCGCTGTGGACCCGGCTGTAGAGCGTGGGGCTTCGATTTACAAGAAAACATTCAAGACGTGGGTTCTCCCCTATTCCTGTGTCATCCTGTTATGTGTGTACTCTTTCCACGCCTGTTGGCCCTTGTTCCGGGCCACGGACTCATTGTTAAGCCTAGGCTCGCATAAGCGAAGAGACAATCGGTGTGCCATCGCGGCGCCAAAACTCGAACAAGGTGACCTTGTTTTCTCCTCATCATTATATGATGTTGATGATCACACTCTGATAGCATTCGTTCTTTCACTGCAAGAGAACGGTTGGGCAGCTGACACTTACCTTGAATGCCAGTGCCTTATGGGTAGGCCCTTGGAAGACTTTAAAGGGAAACCTGAGGAAGCACAACAATACATCGAGGAAGAACTTTTGAACAGCGCCAAAGAGAAAAGGGCTCTTATTCTTCGGACCTCTCACGTCGGCGCTCACAAGTATGCCGGGAATGTCATTGTAAGCGCATTGTACATTTTTACCCGTGTCGTAAGATGCTGAGATCGTGTTCATAAAGATATATACCCCGCAAGGCTCGAGTGTTTGGTATGGTCGAGTTTCACCCCACGAAGTGGAATCTATCGTCGTCAACACCATCATTCGTGGACTCGTTTTACCTCCACTTCTTCGTGGTGGCTTAAATATATCGCGGCCAGGATGTAAATCTTTGAATGACTGGTAGTCTCTATCTATAATGCGCCCTCTCTATATACCTGTTCATTTCATTACTATATGTATACGGTAATTCTTCCTTGCAACGGTCCAATGGGATGTAGTCACGCTTTGATTATGAGTCGTATAACGTATACTTGGCGTTGTACATAGACATACATACAGATGTTAATGAAGCAATAATGTGGTCAAAATGTAGTATAAGTCCAGGGGCAGAAATAGAAGGAAACGATACAAGATGAGTGAAAAGGACTACTGCAGGGCTCTGTACCAACGACCAATAGATGGAAAAGACTCAACTGTCTCGGCAGGTGTTCCAAAATGTCCGCAGCAGCGCCTTGTGGCCGTCCACTTAGTGTGGATTTACAGGGCTCATATGCCCCTCCCCCTCAAGCCACATCACGGCCATCGACCCACACTCCCAAAATCGATATCAGGCCATGTCGTCATCCAAAGAGCTCATCCCCAGCCCTTTCCGTCTAGCGCTTGCATATCGTCCGACAGGTTTCCCAAAATCGTGATACTCGTCATCCGTTGTTGGCATTGCGACCTCATCGTCCTCAACGGCATCTTCAGTGTCCGCCTGTTGCTTCAAATGGCTCGCAGGCGCCACTACGCTCTCTCCGCCCGAGTAAGTGAATCCCCTAAAGTTTGCCTGCACACTATTGGTCAGAGGGCTCCCCACTACTTCATCTTTTTTCTTCCTCGGCTTTATTTGTATACCTTGAGGTTTGCCGTTGGTATTGGGGCCATTGGTGCCATTGATTGCTATTGCGCTCAGTGGGTTTTTACCCTCACGTTCGCTACCCAAAGGACCGTTTGGTGTGTGTATGAGCCCAGTGTTCCCTATCGATTGAGATACCCAATTCTCTGACGGATCTTCCTCATCAAGGTCCATAACCGCGAGCCCAACGTCACGAACGTCGGCGGAGGTAAACTCTGGATCAAAATTGTTCGTGGACTCATCTGACTCGACGACAGGCTTGAAGGGTGGGGTTACTTGTTTTAGTGCAAGCGCCTTCCAGTCTATTGTGCTGAAAAAGGGATGCTCTTTGAGCTCTTCTGCATCACGAGAAGCGCCAAGGCGGTGGTTCGGATTCCGATTAAGAAGCTATGACATTTAAGCATAAGAGACGTGGCGTATTTATAGTGATGATTATTATTACTCACCCCTTTTACAAACTGTTTTCCGTCTTCATTGATGACACCTTTCGGAAATCGGATTTTTCCGAAGCAGATGTTTTTGTACATCTGCTGCGTGTCCTCCGCATAGAAGGGACTCCAACCGCAGCACATCTCAAACAGTAACACGCCCAATGACCAAAAGTCAACGATCTTGGAGTAACCTTGCTCTGAAAGGAGTATCTCGGGTGCAAGATACTCGGTGGTACCGCAAAAAGTTGTCGTCAGTTCGTCCGACCGCAGGTCAGCCTTAGAAAGTCCAAAGTCACATAGTGCCACATGTCCGGTTGCATCTAAAAGGATGTTCTCTGGTTTGAGGTCCCTGTGGAATCCATCATCTGAGCATTTACGAAAACTTGGGGAGTGCGGGGAGGGCAACGAACCGATACACGATGTCGAATTTATGCAGATGTTCCAATGCCAGTATTAACTCCGCGATGTAAAACCTTGCACGTTCTTCGCTGAACCGCGTCTCGCGCTGCAAGTGCCAAAAAAGTTCCCCTCCACTCTTAAAGTCCGTCACGAGGTATAGATCCGAGTCCGTCTGGAAGCTAAACTTGAGCCCAACGAGGAATGGCGAGTCCAAAGAGCGCTGTAGAATTTTGCGTTCACCAATTGTGTGTGCGACTTCTTTCTTCGCCACAATTTCCTTCTTGGAAAGGACCTTCATGGCATATATGCGCTTCGTATCACGCTTCCGGACTTGGAAAACTTTCCCAAACGTCCCCCGACCAATAAGTTTGAGAAACTCAAAATCCCGTGGGGTGAGTGATCGCTTCGTCTAGGGAGCAGATAAGCTGGATCAATGACCAGGGTCGTTGTGTATCACAATCTGAAAACATACCTTGTACTGCTCAAAAGTTATTTGGAGACGCATTTCGCCACTAACAATCTCGTTTTCGAGCGGCTTGAGTCTTTAAGTAGAGTAAAGTTGAATACCAAAACAAAACCAGGGTATAAGTAGGTATCGCCAAGGACTTACTTGTACCATTGATCGACAGTGTGGTCATGTAACAACACTGGCTTGACTTGAACTGCTCCCAAAAAACCCTGGTCCTCAACCGAGCGATCGTAAATGTTGAACGTAATAAGAGATTTTTCCGACGTGACATCGCTAAAGCAGAATAATGACACACTCAGCTGCTGAGAAATACAGGTCACAGCGGACTTACAAAGAGACCTCGTGTTTCCATACAGGGTTGTGGGCTGAAAGGGGACCAAAGAGACCATTGGAAATACCTCCCAGGGACTTTATTGACGAATTTGATGATGTAGAAGACGTATTGCTGCCATTACGCTCCTTTCTGCTGGCCTCCTGGACGGCTATGGCGCCAAGTGCGGAAAGAGCGTTTGAGGATGAGGAAAGAGAAAGATTTGTCGCGGTACCCTTGACTTCCTTGTCAGTTTCAGCTGTCGGATCTCGGGAGACGAATTCATTTTTTTCGAATTGTACTACGACATAGGGACGGCCCATGGATGAGCGAACGTTGAGGCCACGGGCCTGTATTAGTTTTACGTGAATTTGCCCCTTGGAGGAGGAAACTTGTGGGGTGGCAGTTGAGTTCTGGGGGGGGGACGATAACAATGAAGTTTTTGGCTTGTTCGCAAGTGCTCTACGGGACGCGGCGGGTGGCTGTTGCATGTTGAAGTCGGGGGCATGAATAGAGAGCTGTGTTGTTGGCTGAGCAGGAAAGCCAAGCGTAGGCGTGCCTAATGGGCTCGTGATGTCGGCGTTGGCCGAATGCTCTCGATGAGGCGAGGTTAACGTCGGATGAGCGTTCAACAAGGGATGATAAGACGTAGGCGTCGTAGGCCATGCTCCAGAGCCTCCAATCGAGCTGTTCGCCCTAGTGTGCAATGACAAGTCGAAGGGATTACGCTCTTGATTTGATGCTCTTGGAGTTAACTGATCCATTGGTGTTGTTGGCCAGAGTTTTATCATGGCCCTGTAGATTGTTACTGCAGATAGTGAAGATAAATGTGAAAGTTTATGGGAAGAGAAGGCGACCAAGTTAGAACGGGCATCCATTAAAAAGGAGTCACGAGAGATGGAGCACGTTATACTGTGGAGCGGCGGCGAGGGGGAATGATATCGACTCGAATATCGAATATCCGGCGGTTAATCTTTTTTTTTTTTTTTTTTTTGTCTTTTTTCTTCTTCTACCGTTTTGTTTTTTTTTGTAACTATTGCTATTATGGATGGATGTGTGTATTGAGCCCCTTTATAAACCAGCATAAACCCCTCTTCTGTGCGGACCCAGTCGGACTTTATGACTTGTTATCGGAGTAAAGCGAGATATGGGCAATTCAGTCGTCATACCCCACAGCTTCGCCTGCTATCATTGTTCTTGTATCTCCACTACTCCCTCGTCAGCACCGCCCTGACCCCTCAGCACTTCAGCTCTCCCTGCCAACTGTTCCCTTCCCCAACTTAGCATATCCATACTACTTCCCACTATTAATCCAAGTACAATCATCCGGCGACTTGTCTTCCATGATAGTCGGTCTGCACGGCAACACAAATCACGTTCTTATGATGATCCGGTCATCTCAATGAGCAATCATCCACTCACACACGGCCGAAAACACTCCAGCAGTCCCGAGAGCCGCCCCCAGTTCGCTAAACTTTCCCCATCCCAATCTTTCCAGCCCTTCCTCTATCCCTACCCAACCTAGTCCTACTACCGTCAACTTGCTTGCCTCTACACCTGCCCCTTTCAAGCCTCCAAATAACACTCTATAATTCTTAGTCTTGTTATAAAAATACCACCCCTGCACAGTCGTTGGAGGTCTATGAACATTTTCTGCAAGAAAGCGAAGAGACGCCCGCCGCGACCCGCGCATTAATCCTATGGTAGTTCCAACAACAAAAGCAGCCCCGGGGACAACGTAGAACCGTGGGGGTATATTCAGATGTATCGCCCTATCTGTCGGTGTGTCTAGGTCATCATTTTCGTTCTGTGTCATAGGAAGCTTTGGCTGAGCTGAATCAAGATTGCTACCAGTGGGCAAGGGGAGTGAAGTCATGTGACCGCTCTGTCTATCTAAATCCCTCGACGTCGAACGACAAATCTCAAGTTCGCGCTCCTGTACGTATCTAACTTGGATTTGGAGCCTTCAAGAAGCATTCGCTCGTGCTCCATTTATAACTGTATATTAATTCTGGACTTATACTGGTCGGGGGATCTGCCAATCCGATGCATCATTGTTATCTTCTCCGAGGACGCTCGTACTCGTCCTGGTCGGCTAAAGCAGTCGCGGGATGTCCAAGTGTGTGTGTGCCCGTTGACCGGTTCACGTTAGAGCGGTGAAGCTTCTGCAAAATGCCTGTATTCAAATGTCATCTATACGGGGCAGCGAATATCGCGCTGCACTCCTTCCCTTTAATTGGCGATCCCAAGGACCCAAACACACCATTATGTCCATCTATCGCAATTTTATACTTGGTATCAGATACTGATAGACCTAGAAAAGGTTCGCTCTTCTTGCGTTGATCTTCTGATATCTTCTTTGCTTGTTCCACATCGACGTCCCCTTGCAGCGATACCGATAAGGCAGGTCCAGAAATGCTATCAACCTGTAATTGTCTTGCACCCACGTTCCCAACAGGTGAATACCTGCTCTCAATTTACTCGCGCCATCGACATTCGTAGCGACTCCTGCACTTGATCACCTTTCTAAACCTTGTAAGGAAGCCTCTAGTCGATATCCGATCCATGATATGTATATGGCGTAGCAGTTGTAGAGACGCAAGAGGGCTTTTTTTCTTTGTGGTAAACCGAGGCGATATCTTCTTGCCGCAATCCAGAAACCAGCGCAGGACCTAAATTTAAAGTTCTATGTGTGTAAAAAGGAGGCTTCACAACCAAACTAATATACAGGAAACTAAAGACCGCTAGAGCGTAGCTGTTGTTCGTGAGACTGCCCACGGGCTTCCTGCTGCGTAAAAGTTCATCGGATAAGTGCCAATACCCGACTCACCGCGACTGCTACGCTCTCCATCTTGCTGAGTATCCATCCAGCTAGGAAGCTTGCCTACGGCCACAGCCGTCTCATAAGGGCTAAGCAGAGGTCGGTCAAAGGCGTAACCCCAGTCAATTGAGAGGCGCGGGCAAGATGTCTGGATAAAAGTCGATATATGTGGATTGAAAAGTGCGAGCTTCGCCGGCAAAAGCTCTGAAAGGAGTATCTGTATAAACGGAATAGGAACGCTGGAGGCCTGGAGCTGATTTGTGATCGCCTGAAGATGGAAACGAACATCATTCGACACGTGTGAGTTACCAATCGCTTTGGTTGTGACGCACCTGCAACTGTTTAAAGTTCCCTTGCCTTCCTAGTGTGCCAAGGACGACGCCCCACAATGGCGTATTATCGTTAGCGGTTGTCACATCCCCCGACGGATCGTGTTTAAAGGCGGCGATGCTCCTTCGTGCAGCCTGCACGGCGTTATCACGTATATGCTGCATCTCATAATGATCATATCGCTCTCGCGTGAGTTTCTTTGAATACGGGTCATATCGAAATGCGGGGACAGATGGGTTAGAGATCATGATCGACTCTAGATGAAAGCGGCCATCACCCAGATATCTGTATAACCCATGATGAGAGGTAACGAGTAAATGGTGATCCAAAAATACATTAAAGCGTCAACGTCTGCCAGCCGAGGGGAGGTGCACCCTAGGATCTCACCAGGGGAAAGCGGCTTGCATCTTGGGATTGTAGCTTCATATTTCCCAGACCAAAGTCTACTTCCTGGCTCTATTGGAGCATCAGTGCCGGGGAGGTTCGTAGGGGGGGAAGGTATGGTAGGATCCACGAAGGAAGATTCCCCAGTCAGATCTTCTTTAAGCTGCTGTAGCGCGGATACGAACTGTATCGTAGAGACCAAAGCTAGTCTTGTGGGTTCACGATTCATAAGCGATCCTTTTTCAGTACCCTGATCATTGCTTGACGATGGTCCTTCTATTCTGAGGTGAGATGTCGATCCGATTTTCGTACCGGCTGGAATTAAACGGTCATTTTCCTCAGAGTCCAAAAGATTTTCGTGAAACTGCTGGCGGTCACTCGGGAAGTTTAATCTGATTGTTTGGGCGAGGTGAGCGGAGTCTATGCTTATTTCGACGAAGATGTAAAGCGTTTTGATGGATACTTGATCCATCGGCACTAGAAACTTGTTTAACATTTGTGGACAACGATTGATGCTTGTACATACCTAGACAGCTATGTCCATAGTGTACGAGCATGTCACAATTTAAAGCAACAGCAGTGTAATCGTCGATGCAGCACGCGCCGTAGGTGACATCGCCAAGGATCACTGTCAAGGCATTGGTAAATCTGCGAAAGATCAAGCAAGTTTTATCGTGAGTGCTTGATGGCGTTGGGTGATGGGTGATACGATGAGCTTACCGTTCGACTATGTCCGCGATGGTACATGCAAACATTTGCAGTCCCTCGGGCATCTGCAAAGCTACCATAGTTGCATTATTCTTTCTGATCTGGTGTATTGTCTTATGGATTTCAAAGGAGTAATTAGAGGGTAGCTGTTTGATTGCGGCATTAAGTTGATCGTCTAGGAGAATTTCCTGGGGTATTTGATGACCGATTATGCCAGTTACCCCTAATTTCGAGGGAGTAGTACTTTTATTACCCACGAAACGTTTTCGTGGCTTTGAGCCAGTGCTGGGCTTTGCGATTTTAATCTGTTCAGCCATGTGAGATGAACGAGGGAGATAAGTAATTAGAGGGGAAGGGTAAATGGGGATGGTGCACGTGAATTCGGAGCTGAAGCGCTCATTCTGTACGTCCGCGTCGCGTCACTTTCTTCATAACTCTTCATTCGAGTCGAGGAATTTGTACATGCTCTGACGCCGTCGCCCTCACATCTTTTTCGATTCAGGAGCTATCTGAAATTCAAATTTGTCTCACATAATGGCCCGGGACGGCGATGGAGGATCAGGTTGGTGTGCAATGCGTGACTCTTGTGGAAAGAAAGGCTTTTTCGGCAAGTCTCTGCCATGTCCATATGATGGACCACCAATTGAGGTATGCTATAGCATTTAGAATAGTTCAGGCAGCCCTCTTATATCATTCATGCAGCCAGAGGATGATGATGCTCGTTCGCTTCTGGCTCATGTTTGCGGACCTGAATTCGCGGAAGGTCCCACTTGTTGTACGAATGACCAAGTAGAAGCCTTGCGTGACAATTTCAATCAAGTAGAGGGGCTCATCTCTGCTTGCCCAGCTTGCCGGAACAACTTTCGATCATTCTTCTGCACATTCACATGTTCCCCCAACCAGAACTCGTTTGTCAACGTCACATCCACTCAGAAGACACAATCAGGTCAAACAGCCGTCAAGTCGGTTGACTTTTTTGTTGGGGAGCAGTATGGGAAGGGGTTTTACGACAGTTGTAAGGACGTTCAGGTTGGAACCACCAACGGGTATGCCATGGAATTGATCGGCGGAGGGGCAAAGGACTACCATGGCTTCTTTAAGTACATGGGAGACGAAAAACCTATTGGGAGCCCCTTTCAGATTGATTTCCCAACAGCAGTCCCTTCTGACATAACCCCTCTGAATACCACCCCACGTGGTTGCGCAGACAACGACCTTGCAAGCCGTTGCACATGCATAGACTGCCCGTCCATCTGCCCTACTTTACCATCTGTTCCTCCGCCAGGTACAGAGCCGACGTGTCAAGTTGGTGCATTATCTTGTCTCTCTTTTATTCTTATCATCGGATATTCCTTGGCCGTGTTAAGTTTTCTTGTTGGCTACATCATCTCAACGACTATCCGCAGGCGCAGGGAGAGGTCTTATGAACGCGTAGCATTGTCCGAGGATGCTGCCTCACCGAGAATCCACCCGCGTGGTCTTATAGGCCAAAGCTCCCTTGCACAGCACCTTGACGAGGACTCGCTTGGTACTCAGTCCGAGACACGGCGCTTAGGCCGTGGTGCCTCTCTGCTGGATCCCATAGAAACTGTCCAACCTCCTCAATACCCACTCAATACCTTTCTTCGACGCGCTTTCCACAAGCTGGGCTTCTTTGCTGCCTCGTCTCCGTTCTTGACTTTCTTCTTCGTGTTTACTCTTGTTGGACTACTCAATCTGGGTTGGAAGAAGTTTGAGATTGAAACAAATCCTGTTCGATTATGGGTAGCACCATCATCGCAGAGCAAACAGCATAAGGAGTTTTTCGACACAAGTTTTGGACCGTTTTACCGCACTGAACAGATATTTGTTTCCAAGGCTCCAATGGCTGAAAAAACGAATGTATCACTCACTACAGACAAGGGACCTGTGTTATCTTGGGATCATCTCAAGTATTGGTTCAATGTCGAAGAAGACATCCGTGCCCTAGAATCACCTAACGGATATAAGCTTTCTGATGTCTGTTTCAAGCCCGCTGGTCCTCAGGGTGCTTGCGTCGTACAATCCATTGCTGCTTGGTTCGGAAATGATTTAGATGAATACGATGAGGAAACCTGGGCTGAACATTTAGATGAATGTGCACGATCCCCCGTCGAGTGTCTTCCTGACTTCCAGCAACCGCTTGCTCCACACTACGTCCTGGGGGGTGTCCCGGAGACAGCGGATGGTGATAAATCTTATGTGGATGCAGAGGCATTCGTTGTGACGTATGTCGTATCCGATTCACTGGATATGAAGGTGCAATCGAAGGCGATGGAGTGGGAACAAACGCTGCGTAGCTATCTGATGGGCCTTAGCCAAAGGGCCCTGAAGGAGGCAGGGCTACATATAGCTTTCTCTACAGGCGTTTCGTTAGAAGAGGAGATTAACAAGAGCACTAATACCGATGTCAAGATTGTCGTACTCTCTTATCTTGCCATGTTCTTCTATGTCTCCCTAGCGTTGGGAGCAGGAACGGTTGTACGAGAAGAACAGGGCGTATTGTCATCTCTCATTCAATGGGCACGTAACTTCCCAGGTCTTTTCAAACGTTCCAGCGTGGCCTCTTCGTCGCTTTCCGTCGACTCTCGTACAACACCCACTTTTTTCCCTCGTCTTCCTCAGAGCCTTTTCACAGGCTCCAAGTTTACCCTTGGCCTATTTGGCATTGCCCTCGTCATCCTATCTGTTTCATCTTCTGTCGGCTTTTTCTCCTTGCTTGGGGTTAAAGTGACAATCATTATTGCTGAAGTCATTCCTTTCCTGGTCCTTGCAGTAGGTGTCGATAATGTTTTTATTCTTGTACACGAACTCGACAGGCAGAACTTCCTCCACGGGCCAAATGCCGCAGCATCTGCTTCTCAGGGCGGATTTACTACGCCCATGTCGCCAAATCATTCGCATCGTTCGCCATACGACTCGTCATCGCGCGATGATATAGATTCTGCATCTATGCCGCAATATCTACCAGCCGAGGAACGTGTGGCTCGGACGCTAGCAAAGATGGGGCCCTCAATCTTATTGAGCACAATTACCGAAACTGTGGCGTTTTCTCTCGGGGCCCTGGTCCCCATGCCTGCTGTTAGGAACTTCGCCCTTTATGCAGCTGGAAGCGTGCTACTCAACGCCATGCTTCAAGTGACAGTGTTCGTCAGTGCGCTTCTCCTGGACTTGAAACGCTTTGAATCAAGCCGTATCGATTGCTTCCCGTGCGTCAGGCTTCCGTCCAGGATAGCCCTACTAGATGGCCCCTCGAACAGTACCGGTTTGAGTAGGGTTGGACGCTTTATCCGCCGTCATTATGCGCCGTTCCTACTGAAGCCTGTGGTCAAAGGGGCTGTGATGATCATTTTCACTGGCCTTTTTGTTGCTTCTGTAATTTCCATGCAGCACATTGAACTCGGTCTTGGTGAGTTCGAATAAAGTAAGACAACGTACACGGCTTGAATCTGAAACGCTCTGTGTACAGATCAACGCCTTGCCTTGCCTTCTGAGTCCTATCTGGTAGATTACTTTGACAATTTGGACGCATATTTGGATGTTGGCCCACCAGTTTACTTCGTCGCTCGCAATGTGGACGTCACTGAAAGGCCTGGTCAGCAGGCTCTCTGCGGCCGATTTACAACCTGCTCAGACTTCTCCATTGCAAATATACTGGAGGCGGAACGTAAACGTCCAGAATCATCTTTTATCTCCGAACCCAGCGCCTCTTGGATTGACGACTTTTTCGCTTGGCTTGATCCAGGCAAGGAGGAGTGTTGTCGAGTTCGCAAAGCAGATTCCTCCGTGTTTTGTGGCATACATGATAATGCGCGCCTTTGCCAACCATGCTACGAGGACAAGACGCCTGCATGGAATATTACCATGGATGGTTTCCCAGAGGATGGTGAATTTATGCGTTACGTCAAGCAGTGGCTGATTTCGCCAACAACTGAGGAGTGTCCCGTAGCGGGCAAGGCTTCCTTCGGTGCTGCGCTTTCACTTAGCGAGGACGGCAGGGACGTCTTGGCGTCTCATTTCCGCACGTTCCATTCACCGCTCAAGTCCCAGGCTGACTTTGTCAATGCCTTTGCGGCTGCCCATCGAGTTGCAGATGATATCTCACAGCGCACTGGCGCAGACGTGTTTCCTTACTCATTGTTTTACGTCTTCTTCGATCAATATGCACACATCGTTGCTATCACACAAGAAGTCCTTGGGCTCGGGCTTGCCTCTGTACTCGTTGTAACGGCGTTACTTCTTGGCAGCTGGAGGTCGGGCTCAATCGTTACGGGCGTTGTGGGTCTGACGGTGATTACTGTTATGGGTGTAATGCCTCTATGGGGCATCAGTTTGAATGCAATCAGCTTGGTGAATCTGGTCATTTCACTAGGCATTGCAGTAGAATTCTGTGCTCATGTCGCCAGGGCATTTATGAGTGCGGGAACTGGCCTACCTATTGATCATCCTGCGGGACAAAAAGAGCGAGACGAACGGATGTGGACCGCATTGGTGGATGTTGGACCATCTGTGCGTCTCTTTTTTGGCACCGTTTTGAATCGACCTCTGACTTACTGTTAGGTACTATCGGGGATTACGTTCACCAAACTAATCGGAATGTCTGTACTTGCCCTTACTCGGTCAAAATTGCTCGAGGTGTGCTCTCTGTTTTGCCCATGCTGTACAAATTTCAACTCAGGTGGTAGATTTACTATTTCCGCATGTGGGCCACCCTTATCGTCTCGGGAGCCCTGCATGGTCTCGTTCTACTCCCAGTCATTCTCAGTATCGCGGGAGGTTCAGGGTTTCCTCAGCAAGAAGCGGACGAGGAGTGGATGTCGAACGCCATCAGGAATGATTATGAATATGCGTATGTGTTTTCTGCAGACCTAACATTTCTGAACTTTGAATTGACATACTACTTTTTAGACCTTTCATTGCTGATGACGATTCGATGGCAAGCGACTAGTTTAATATTTTCATAATGTCAATTTGTGCAATATATATAATTTCTACTCGGAGACGAATGAAACTGTAAGGGCACAAGAAATAAGTTCTTCAGGTTTTGTTCTTTCAGAACCAGTATAACCAATTAGGGAAGCAGAAGAGTGCACTGGCGCATGTGAACCATTTTGTCACGCCTTGGGAGACCTGGACCTGCTATCTCTGATATCATCACGACTATTGCTTCTCCTTCCTCGACTTGCCGACCTTGTCCTGCTCCTGCTGCGGCTGTACCTAGAGTACGAAGAGTATGACATTGACCTAGTCCTAGACCTGGAACGGGACCTGGAGAGCGACCTGGTGCGCGAGCGGCTAGAGCGCACAGAATAACTCCTCGATCTTGAGCGTCGCACTCGCCCGTAACCGCCACGAGAATAACTTGGAGATCTCCTTCTGGGGCCAAGTCTGTCTCCACGACGAAGTGGGGACCGCGAACGGGAACGGGAACGGCTGCGCGAGCGTTGGGGGCGGTACATATCTCGTCCTGGAGGACCGCGACGGCCATAAGGTCGGCCACGGAAGTTATCACGTGGGGGTGGAAGGTCTCCACGTCTACGGTAGGGAGGTGAACGGGATCGTATTGGAGACATGGATCTGGACCGGGAGAAGGAGCGTGGGCGGTCACGGTCACGACCGTTGCGTGGACGCGGAGGTGGCCTGGCTCCACGAGGAGAAGAGGAGCGAGAGCGGACAGGGAGGTTGGACAGCTCTACTTTTAAAACGGCCCCGTCGAGCTGACCGCCGTCCATGTGAGATGCAGCTTTGTGCGCAGAGGGAGGATCGGCATATTCGAGCGCTGCTTTGCCGCGATTTTGACCAGCTATAGCAAGCAGGGTAAGCGTTTCTGTGAGCTGATAGAGATACGGACAGTACGTACATTTCCCAAAGACAGGCAAATCAATTTTGACGATTGAGCCGTAGAAACCAAAGATGGTCTTGAGGTGGGATTCTGCGACGTTGCGAGTTAGGTTGGTGATGATGACGACCTTTGCGTCTGGTTTTTGGTCGATTGGACTTTTATCAACGTCCATATCAGCGTCAGCCGCTGGACGAGGCGACGTCGAAGGGTCTCTTGTCGACATTTTTACTGGCTAGCTCTCTACTCAGTCCGTTGGTGGTGTTGGCCCAAAAGCTAAGAACATGTTGTGACAATAGGTAGGTAAGGGTCACAATATATGTCACATTCAGTAGCAATTTTTATTCAAATTAAGATAGTGGTAGGTGGTAAGCTGCAATCTATTCTTCTTCTTGGATGTATTTATGGCGGATGTCTTTCCATTGTTTCTGCACGGCGCGTCAGCAATGAGTGACCTGGTTCGAGTCGTTTATATGGCAGAGGAACGCACCCCTCGGTTCCAAGAGTCGTAAAACCTTGTGACACCAATGTCAAAGCCAATACCAAACGCGAATGCACCTGCAAAAATGGCGGTTACGTAGACACCTGAAGATATGGTTAGTTGGGTCAAGGTCGAATTCGGAAAAAAAGCAGGTATCCCACTGTTGCGTTTAAACAATGTGTTGTATAGGGAGCTAGAGAGCTTAATAAGAAAACTAACATAAGCAGTTATCACAACACAAAGGCTGTCGAGTTCCACTTACTGCCATTCTATCTAGGGAAGTTTGGAGGAGAGTTGGGAGAGAGGATGGTTTGTGTGACCCGACGACTTCCGAAAGTGGTCATCGGAGTTTGAAGAAACACCTTGACCCCGTATGCTAGCATTAGCGCGTCGTCGTTGCCGTCTTCCAGCAAATTCGTTCCTTCGCGCTATACAGACTATCCCTGAAAATGATTCATTAACAGGAATTAAAAACCTTCTAAATGATCTCGAACCACCAGCTGCTGGTTCTGACGGCTATGGCCCACCCAGCCCACCTCTTGCCAAAGCTTACAAGAACGCCTCACCCAACCCATGGTCGAAAAAGGATCAGAAGGATTATTCAATAGCCAAACCTATCTATCGCTTGTACTGTCAATCGACGCGCAACAACACCATTACAACTCTAGTGAACAGTGTTAACCAACCCATCGCATCCTTTACTGGCGGTTCATGCGGGTTCAAAAAAGTCAACCGCTCAGGATACGAGGCAGGATACCAATGTGCTGTGCACATGTTCCGCCTAATAGAAGAAAAAGCGGCCAAACAAAAGTTTCAAATAGAATTGTTCTTCAAGGGATTTGGGCAGGGAAGGGACGCGATGCATAAGGCACTTTTGACAGCAGAGGGACAAGAAGTTAGGCGCATGATTGTATCAGTCACAGACAGGACACCTATCAAGATCGGTGGGACGCGCGCCAAAAAAATGCGACGCTTGTAGAGGTATGCAATCTTTGAGTCCTACAAAGTGTTTTTCCTGACCGAGCCAGGTTTCATCTATTTCGAGTCATGTTATCGTACAACTGGGTTATGCGCACACAACGCGTGCTGTCCTTCTGCAACTTGGCATACGAATGCCAGAACAGAAACTATCTAAGTTCTAACACAAAAGTAACTCTTATCCAATGAGAAATTATTAATCATGCTCTCTTAAAGTGATCGTCATGTGTAAACGCTTCATAACCTGGTCGGTTTAGTGAGTTGAGGGCAACACGCTTGTCTGTGTTTATATCGTCGATCAAGGCCTCTACAAACCCAGGATGCTATCAAGGATATCAAAGTGGATACGATGACTTGACGAACCTCGGGAGATGTAATCCAACTCGGGCCGGATGTACCCAAGAACGACCGCTCGCATTTCCAGACCATAAAAGTCTGCTCGAAAGTCATGCATGATGTGGATCTCCTAATGGATGTCAAAGGTTCAATTGAAAGTGAGAAATGTTTTACAGAGACACATACGGCCGTTAATTGCTCATTCTTATAGAAAGGATTCCATCCCAAGCTCATGACCATCGGTAAGACTTTGGTATCGTCCGACCGGAACGGTGTCTTTGAGTTTTCTGACGGTATCACTTGAGCATAACCAAAGTATACGCCTGTCTTGGCGACGGTGCTTATAGGGACGATTGACTCATCGGGCAAGTTGGCTAAGATGATGTGTAAGATAAGTGATATAGTGAGATGCGACAGAGACAGACCAGTAGGACAACCAAGATCCTTTCCGCCACGACCGAAGCCTCTCTGTACTGAGCCTCGTAGGTAGATTGGGAACGGGGGCTCTGGATGCTCGGGGCCAACAACCTGGGGTCGCATGCGTCGGAGTTTGTGGGTCTGGAGGGGGGCTGGTGGAGGATAGTCTGTGTGAGCAGCTACTTGAGTAACTGTCTGGACCATGATTAGATATTTTGACTTGGAAGGCAGGAGGAGTAGTGGTGGTCGTGGTAGATTAGAGAGATGCTGTCTCATTTTAAGCAGTAAGCACAGGTACATACTGATTTGATTATGTAATAAAACTTATGTATCAACCCCAACCACAACCACTGCCCGTCGACACTGCCCTCTACAATCCATACTCGACACATAACCATTACCCTTCACAGTACTCATCGCCTACAGTTCCTTCTTATTTCCCTCCATTTCCTCATCTTCAGCAGAAACAACTACAACAAAGATCCTCGCCAGTCCCAGAAGGCCCACCAGATCTCACGAGCATCACACCAGATGTAGCAAATCGCGTCATACAACGTCTAGTACTAGCAGAACTAAGAAGCGTAGGATTTCACTCGGCCCACGCAGACGCCGTCAAGAGGATTCAGGTTGACGTCATTGCGTGTACGGTCAGCTCTATAGCATCGACCGAGCCCACGCTAACTAAACATATATATATTAAAGTCATTGAACAACTTTTTGGGCGCGCACACGAATACGCAAACTTGTCCAATCGTGCAGGGGCGATCGTGACAGATCTCGTGCTCGCATGCGAGGAGTTTGACGTGCCTCCAAAGGCTCTTCGAACCGTCATACGCAAACCACGGAAAAGGAAGAGGAGTACGTCGGATATTTTTCACTCCTACATAAGCTCACATTGTGTCTTAGAGTCCAAAACAGCCGTAAACGCACTCACCTTGCAACCTCCGACCTCACGTAGTCCTTCACCAGATTTACTACCTTCAGACGATGAAAGCACACCGATCATGATCCCTCCAACCCTTCGCATGCTTCCTTCCCATTTTCCAACGCTTCCGCCTAAACACACTTATCTACGAACTCCAGTATGTACACATTTCTTGGTCTGCACGAATCTATATATATTATCGCATGTTACAGGTTTCACCACCGAAGAAAGCGGCACTCCCGTCCCTTGAAAAAAAGCTAAAAACAGCTAGTCTTGTACAGGAGTCCCTAAAAAATCTTCTTCTCGCAACAGAGGATAATACAAATCAGGAGGATGGCGAACTACTTGGACATATTGTCAATTGGGAGATGGGCGTACATCCGAGGAAGCGGTGGAAGGTCTCAACCACATAGTACCATGGAAACAAGAACGGAGTTCATCGTTGTATTGTCGTTTAAATGTCCCACTTTTATTTGATGTGATGTCGAGTAAAGGCCGACGTCAGCCAAGTATGTCTCTGCTCTAAACATATAACCTCTTTTCACCGACCCCGATTCACGGCGTGGTACCTTTTTTATGAGTATGAGAAACCTCTGTGGAACGAGCCTGCACCTCAGCTATACGCGCAGACTGTCTCACTGATGTCTTCTCGGTGATAATCATAGCGCTGGCGGTCTGGGTCTTTGAGCGTCCACCCCTTCCTCTTCCTCTTCCTCTTCCTCTCCCTCTCCCTCTTCCTCTTCCTCTACTCGACAATGTAACCACTGAAGCGTTGTCCGTGATCTCGTTTTGAGAAAAGGGACCGTCTGCTACCGGCTTGCCTGAACTAGGTTGGGAGCTGACTGTCTCTAGCGGGGGGACTGGGGTGATTTCACCTTGCCCATGATCGGGACGAGACGAAACACTAATCAACGAAGTGGCTTCAACCACGGAATCAACTTCAGGAGGCAGAAACGCCTCTTTGAGTAGCCCTACGGGACGGGGTCTGGGTCTGGGTCTAGGAGCAGTGGGTGCAGCTTCAGTAGCAGGTATCGCTTCACCCTTTCGGGTAGACAATTTAATAGTGTCTGCTGAGGGAGTAACCGCCTCACTGGTGTTCCGTCCAGCTTTACGAGAAGAGGTATCTGCGATTATTGTTCCGTTCGCTTTCGAGATATTGGATTGTATTGCTCGCTGATTTCCTTTAGACAATTTCATTTTCTTAATAGTAGAGGCTGCTTGACTTATAGCGTTGTCGGCCATTCTTTTCTTTGCATTTGTGGTTGATCTGTCGGAGACTTGAGTGCCTATGGAATAATCCTCGAGACCTTTAAAAGAGACTGGCGAGTTGTCCCGTGAAGGCTCAATCATTCTATCTTTTCCCTTGCCCTTCCCAGTAACCAAGGGCTTTCGAGGTACCCCCAAGGCGCCCGTAGAGGTTTCTTCATTGTGGGGGGCGCAGGAAGAGTCAATGACCTTTCTAGGGCGACCTCTAGGCCTACGAACAGGTGGTTGTGCGATGGAAGGGTGTAACATGACATGTGAGGCATCTCCCGCCGCAGCCTCTTGGAGCGCTCGTATTCTTTTCAGCTTTTCCCAACGAACACGACACTATTCGAGGCTTTAGCCTTCGCAAGATATGATAGGATAAGAGTAGAATAAAACCTGCTGGCCACTGGCACCGTTCTGAACCTTAGAACTGATAGCCGCCCACCGGTTACCTAGATCTTCAAAAGCCTCAAGTAAAGCATTATCGTCTGCGTCAGACCACATGATGTTCGCGCTTGACAGACTCGAATGCTCCATCCAGCGTTCCCTACATTGTTCATTTGTCCGGTTGGGAAGGCATGCAGCAACGTCAACCCAAGAACTTCCGTAAGCTGCAACAGCGACCTTCAGGCGATCCAGCTCCTCGGCGTCCCAGGCCCCTCGTTTTCGTGAAGGATCTACGCGGTAGTACCGCCCTTGGCATTGAGTAGCGGTTGCATCTTCAGAGACAAAACGTGCGACTGGGAAAATGATAAGATGAGGAACAATATGATATATATGAATAAGCAACTCGGACCAAGATTCCAATTGTTAATGCCATAAAGCTTTACTGCCTCTGTGAGCTTTTGATCAGCCTCAGGATGCCACACGTGGCGTTGGCGAGAAAGGCCATGACGCAAACAATCAAGAGGAGTGCGATTTGTCTGCCGTGCTGTTAGTCCCCGAACACGGACACATTGAACCATAGCGCACTCTGAGCTGTTGGGATATTTCAACCCAGTCAACCCTTCCATCATTCGCCTCCGACGCTGCACTCACGAGGCCCTTTAGCCTCCCCAACTCGGTCGAAGACCAGCTAGTGTGGTTTATCATTGGATGTCTGTCCCCAATCCATTTTATACGGCACTGATCCGCCGTACGCTTCACAGCAGAAACGCTAGAAACCTTGTTACAGTCAGCGGAGAGACAGACTCGAAGGCGCTTTGATACCTTCTCGGCAACAAGTTCCCAATTCACGCCATTTGTATTGTTCTCAAGGTCAAACGAAGAGGCGTCGGGCTCACTGCATCACTTCGAGCACACAGAAGAACTAAGAGTATCTTGACTCACCTCTTCTGAAACTCACATGCCTGTAATCGCATATTTTCACCCCGAACTGCCTGAGCTAGGGTTTCCAACTCCTTCGCTTTCACTGTCATGGAGTTATGGGATGTATCATGCGCTTGTGGATATAGGCCTCACTTGGATGGTCGACAATGAAACTCATGTAGCGCGACCTTCGAGAGGCATCTTCAAAAAAAGGGGAGTCCTTGAGCAGACATCAGATTTTTACGAAGTCAAAATGATGCGTATGCCCACCCGATTCAAGAACCCTGAGATTGGACACAATCCGATCGCTTTATTTGCACCAGGAACCTGAATCTCAGCATGTATTTCTTCATCTACTTCTTCCGTCGTAATGGCATTCTTGAACATGTTCTGTTGAGTATTGAGGAATTTTTATAGTAGATTGGCATACCGTGAGCTCTTCTAATTTTTGCAATTCTGCTGTCAGTTGTTGTGCATATTGAGTGAGTGCAAGCTGGTGAGCGTTATTGGATTCTAGCGCCTTTTCAGTCAAACTGCTCAGCTCTCTAGATGATAGATGTGAGGGAGTTGCATTCCCTTGTGCAAATGAGACGCCCACATCCATACAGCCAAGTCTAAAGAGATGCACAGGGACTTTGGCGTTCGCGCGATGGGGAATAAGGGATGCGCAGGACAAGGTCACGTGTCGAAAACTGACTTGTACCGTGCCCACCACACCGAGCTTGGTCAAGACACCATGGCCAATGCCTCCGCGAAACGTATCGGTACGAGACCTACGCAAATTGCATAGATATCTAATGTATTGTCTTGCACAGCAAATCAAAATGAATCAGCAGTCAGAACACTGAAACTTGGCATGCTCGTGCCTACCGTCATCTCAGTCTTTCTACGTCTCCTATTCAGGAGAGACTCTTTACCGCCTTCAAAATCATCTGTAGCTATCTATATTGCCACTTTCTTCCCGGCCTTTTTTCTTTCTAATTACCTGATCAAAATGGGCACTACGAGACGTGATCCTACAACTGGTACACTAATATCGTACGGAGAAGATCTCAACCAGCCTGGAGTAACAGAATGGTGCTTCGACATCCTATATATCACATGTATGCGAGACTCTTTCAACTGCTGCAGGTGTTGAAGGCTCACGCCCTGCAGGGGCATGCCAGATTGGAAGCGGCGCCTTTGGCGAATGGTTTTGGTGGCTATATATGGTGGTTAGTCTTGTTGTTCACTTGTTCCGTCACGAGATATAAGTACTAATACACGTGCACTTGATAGATTCCCATATACGCTGTCTTTAAACTTTGGGTTTCCGTGATATCGCCACTATTCCTCAGTCGGTCAAGCGCCGCCATTTCCAATGATGGGCAGTCGGAACAAGATTCCTCCAGCAAACGTCAAGAAAAGCTTCGGAAAAGAAGCGAGCGGGGTGACCCTCGGGTTCGTGCGCAACCAGCCAGAAAGTGACATGGCATTTGTGGTCCACACTATGTGGCCAGTTACTAGGATTATAGACTTGTTTGTATAACATAGCAGCTTAGCCGAACACGGATAACCAAGTTCAGTGCTCTTGCTTCCACATTCTGTCTCAGGCAGTCTTGTTCATACGTGAATCAAGTTGGAGGGAAAGACGAGGGTATGCTAGCTAACCCCTTAGTATAAAAAAATCTATGTAGAACTTCGTGATCTACTGCAACACTCTGGAACAAATTGTCTGTCCATGAAAGCGATTCTAGCGGCCTTTCAGACGAGATCAGCGAATCCTACGCTGCTGTTACCGACATCGAAGACTAAAAAGAGATCTCTCTCAAAAAAAACAAATTTGACCAGGAAAAAGAACGTACCAGTGTAAACATTCTGCAAGAATACATCGCCAATGACCCAGACTATGCATATGTATGAGCAGGTGCTATATAACTTGGCAAACAAAGGCAATTTACCATCGCCATCGACTGCTGTGACCCCCCCAACGCACTGTGTAGAACCTAGCTCAGCAATTCCCAAGTTGAATGTGTCGGCTGAGATAGCAAAAGACTTTCCACCAAACTGCAAGGCAATACTTGGGCTAGTGTTGCAGGGGACTGGTAGACAGTGAGCCAACCACCTCAAGGTTAACACATAAACTCACAGGTGTAGAAGCCTTGTCCTATTTCTGGCGCTTCCTTAGAGCCAGGAATTTCACTATAGAGCTGTGCAACTTCTTCAGAAGTACCACAAACTATTGTCGTCCCGGTGTCGATGATTGCGTCCACATTTGCGGAGGTGACCTTTTGATCCACAGTGAAACCCTCCAGACGAACCTGCCAAAAGCCCTGCGAAAGTGTTATTGTCGGACTTAGCAGCCTGACTAGTTGACCATTCCATACCTTTTGAGTCACATTGGTTTGTGTAATGGAACCACTGAATAGTTCCTGGTTCGCCCCTCCAAGGAATAACTCAGAGCCAGTCTTTGCCAATTTGAAGCTAAACTGAGGAACTGTTTGATTTTGAGCAACAAGTGTATGGAACAACGGTTGAGCATTGAAAGCTGATATTTCTTGGAACGCCATCCCCATAAGCCCGTCAGGCGGGAATTGTTGAATGCCAAAGCCGGTTGAGTAGCGGGTGGCCGACCCCAACGTTTGTTCCGAGGCCTACGGAATAAAACATTGTAAGAATATGCGCAATATGATTCAGAAGTTACTACATTCAAACCAGCAATTGTCACAGCATCTGTGAATTGGTCACCTTGGACGGTCGACCCATCTGCGTAGGAAAGGCTGAAGTTCCGACCTAAGTCTTGGGCGGTGGAGCTTTCTTCCGTGTTGTAAACAGTATGGCCTTCACAGGACTCATCGCAAGAGCTTCCGGGAAGGAATAAATCGCTGCTGCCTAGCATATGTTAGTGAAACCTTGTCTAAATTGCAAGCGGCGATATTCTACCAGTATCAAAATCGACTGTAACGACAAGGCATAAGCCGATATGGCCGAACCAAAACTACCAGCTATGACATACCTGTGAATGACACTGGTGGCGTTCCAACCAAAATCGTACCATGCCATAGAACACTATCGTCGTCAGTTAAATTGACGGCTCCTGTGTCTCGTTTGGCAAGCGAAAGTCGGCTAATATCATTTGGATGGTAAGAACCCATGTTTTTGTGGAAAGCCTTGAAACCGCGACGGAGTTTGCTGACGAAAATGAAGGTTAGTTTGTTGGTATGTAGAAACGAGTTATAGAAAGGCATTACCCAGATACTTTAGCTGCTTGCCTCCTTAGAACGTCTACGTTAACAACACCATTTTGGTCCGTTAGGTTGGCACGTTTCATGAGAGGAATAGCAATGCCCCCGTGGGGCGTGGTTCGCAGTGCGGACACCAACGAAACATCTACCATTGCAAAGAAGACGTATGTCCCAAACCGCATAGCTGAGAAGAGGGCAGATATAGCCTATAGAAGCTAGTCCGTCGGTCTTTTATAAGGCTTTTTTTGTTGATGTTGATGTGTGTAGACATGATAGGTCATCTAAAGCAGTTGTGTCGTATAGGAGACACAGCACCTCCCTATTTTTATAGCGGAAGTTTGGGGGGGGGTAAGGCTTAAAGATAGATCTAACTGATCATATGTTGTCGAGTGTCGGATGCTTTGTGTGGGTAGATTACGGGTGCGAATAGCAGAGCAAGACAAAGTAGTGCGAGTTGTTTGGATTTTGATTGTTGACCAAGTGAGGTTCAGACTTGAGATATGTGATTATCTCAAGGATCTACAATTCGTGACAATATCGGCGTGGTGATAGCTTGGTGGACCAATAGATAAATTCCGTAGGTGCCCACATACAGCGATGTAACAGTATGATTGACGGCTAGTATGACTTCTGTGGTTACATGACTGTCAACATGTAACTGCCGAGGGATGATACAGACAGATGGCACAAGTGAAAGGTGGGTTCAATCCGAAAATGAACTCACGCGCTCACAGCGCTCACGTGTCGATCACTTGGCAGCTGATACATTATGCTGGTGCCTATCTTTCTTCTCCTTTCTGACAGACTCCATCTTCCAAAGTTACTATCAGCTTGTTATAGCACCATCCATCTCATATACAGCGGCGAAGAATCTTCTTCATGGTTCAAAATCAGGAATCTATCTCAGCTCTTCATCAAGATGTTAGTCCTGGATAAACCGTTCTAACTCTGGTGTACCAAGTCTTACTTTCATAGGGGAACTTCTCTAGACCAACAAAGATGCATCAAACGTCCCTTGACGATGGCACCAAAGATTTTGGAATGACGCTGGATAGGTCTTTCTGCGGCACTTTTCTGCGTGACTCCGACCACGCATATACCCAGCCTCCGTTACTTGCCTACCGAACTAGCATAACGCATACTATACAAATAGGCCACACTGACGGGCTATTGGCAGATAGGGCGCAGTTCACACCTGAGCTCGTTGCAGATATCGATCAACATACTTCTTACGATGGCTCCCTCTTATCGAGCGTGGTCGCAGGCGCTGCTGAGGCTGGTAGTGCTACCTTGAGGGACGACACGTCTCCCCAATCTCATACTGTCATATCTTCATCCCCGACTCCCAAAATCTCGGACAAGGTGACTATAACTAATTTAGATCTATAACACCTCACCCGAAACCTACATCAGATATTCCAACAACCGGAAGATATAGCAGACCTTGATTTCGCTTCATCCCCTCCAAAATCACATCAGCTCCTGTCATGCAACCATGAACTCAGACAGAACCCGGGATCCAAACTACTACATGACGATGATCAAACTCTTGGGCCCTCTTCTCCGCCAACTTCAAGTCCCTCTCAGTTTTTCTTTTCCTCTTCCTTACCGTCATCCCAATCCTCCATTTGTGATAACATCGAGCCATCGCCCTTGATAGAAGAGGTAAAACACCTCACAAGACTCAAAATCTCATCCATTTGATACCAAATCCAGGTAGATGGATCCGAGAGCCCGAGCCTACGAAAATACCGTAGGGAGAACAAGAGTGTCCCTGTCTCTTCCCATTCCAAATCTAATGTGTTCCTTATGCCGAACACCCAAATCACATCTCTGATACTTGATACATGTACACAACTGTACGACTCTGATCGTCCCTTATCCCAAAACATCGTATGCGTCTCTCGAATGCGAGTCAGTGGATTTCTTACTCATTTTCTACCTTAGCACGATAGTAACAAACATGTATCAAGCACCTCAGCAACCTCAACAGAAAGTCCTGATATGTACGACCCAGAAATACCTCAACTGACGGTTCGTGTATACGCTCGAGACCGGATGCTTGCAAACCCAACAATTGAATTTCAGGCTTGTAACAGTACATTAGTACCACGCTATCAATCATCTACAGAAAGGAAATCAGCTTCTGATTCTTCTGTTCACTCTTCACCCATACAACCACCTTTCGGCTTCCTGACGTATGATACGAAACAGCTTAATGTTGATGATCTCGGAAATTGTTCAAGCCCACACAATGACCACGAAACACCATCCCGCACAACGCCATCAAATGCTGACTCAAATCACAAAGAACCGGGGTTGGAGCCCAGCTTAACTACTATTCCAGATCCCACTCTGCAAGATATCAAATACCCAAACTTGATGCACATTCAAGTGATATCCCATTATTTTGCTTGAACGCCATTGACTACAAGTCTTGATTAACAGGCTCCTATCTTCGATTTCGAATCGGGATCCCTTCTGGGTAAGCGCAAAACTCAGGACGATAACCCCACGCGCGACGGAGCCCTCGACCTTGAGACCCTTAAGGGAGCTCACCCGCACGGCATCCGTGGTGGACAAATCACAGTAAGAGCCATTTCATTCTACATTGTTTACTTGCTGAACATAATACTTCGACAAGAATGAATCTATCATGCCTAACCCAAAACGCTCGACCTTGGCTGCTCAAAAACTACAGCGCAAGAAACTAACCACTCCATTCCGTTCTCCGGTTATTTCTAACTCAGAACCCATCCTCAGAAACAGCTATTCACTAGCTTCGTTGATTCCTCCCCCTGGTAATGAGGAGCAAGTGCCTACTAAACTCACCACACCTTTTACGTGTATGCAGGCCACAAAAGATACGAATAAAAAACATAGGACTGAACGCGCAGCTGCTCCATTCAAATCGCCGCTCAATGTAGACGCGTTAAAACATAATTCTTTAATTCGTATGACGCCAGAGATCCAGGCACTTGAACGTAGACTTCAGCTCCTTAGACGTGCGGTGAGGGTTCAGCAAGATGGAGACAAGGAAACGCTTCGCAAGCTAATAAGAAAGTGGACCGAAGCTGGGCGAGAAGTTGCATGGGAGGTCTGGGCTCTAGTCAAAGAGCATGACGGTAGTGAGAGCCAAAGTCGGACTAACCAAGCATTAAGACCTGGTGGATGGGACGAACAAGACTTCGAGAAAGGTTATCGCTGTGACGGAAACGAACGAAACTGGGGTTGGAACATTGAGCCTTCTCAAATCATGGACGAATCTACAGCTGAAGGTGCTCTAGGAGACCCTGGAGACTACAAGGCCAGCGAATGTGACGATACTGACACTGATAACGACCAGAAGAGACGGGACACGCTGGGCACCATGCTCATACAGCTGGGTATTGTACCTGAGACACTTGGCTGGGATGAGGAAGAGGGAACGTTTCTTCAAGACGGGTGAGCTCGATTATAGATTTGAGTGGCAGATGGTATTAGCTTCGAACATGTACCACGAAAACTGGAATAAGCTTTAGCAAGCCGTACAATGCAGTGTTGAAGCATAGCCTGAGTAGTAGAGCCCTAGAAAAATCCGGAACTGAACCTCGAGATTCGTTTTGCCGCAATTTTGCTAGGAATGCTGATATACGTCTCATGCGCTAGGCGAAGTCGAGGTTCAAGATCCTCGATCGAAGGGTACGGCGGTTTCCTGGTAGCGGCCACTGCTTCGGCTTGTAGAGCGTACATTTCGTCGACTGACAGCAGGAATTAAACAGGCGCGAAAAGAAAAGGTTACGCAGGCCTACAGTCCCGTATTCTGGCGTTCAGGAGCCGGGCACGATCGTCTTGTGAAAGTACCTCTTGCCAAAAGTACTTGTTGTGATCTATTCATGGTAACTAAAAAGGAGTTGAATGAGGTTGATAGCTTACTTTGAGGTGTATTGCCAGTCCCATAAACGGAATGCATTTTATCAAACTCTTCTGCCTCCTCCTCCTCTCTCTTTTGCCTTGCTTTGGCTTTTTCCAATTGTGCCTCGAGTCTCTGAAGACTCGTATCAGTGTATGTGGTGTCGCATAGCTGTGAAAAATAGACAATCACCTTGAGGAGCCGCTCGTCTTGTCGAAGAGCGTTCGTGTAAAAGTCGGTTCCAGTCTTGGTACGGACTGTTCTAGATTGTTGTTTAGTTCGCGGTACACATTTCACAAAAGCAGCACGCAGTATCGAGTTGGGTTGGTTTTCAAAAGCGTGTAAACTTTGGGACACCCTCTGACGTGTGCAAGTCAACATTAGAGCCTGTGAAATGTTTGTTGGGAATGATGCTATCACACAATTTAGTCTCCGTATAGACGTTGAAATATAACTTGCATTGCAGCGACTTCCTCTAGTTACTTTGGGCTTTGCCGATATTGCATCAGATGCGACACCTTGGAGTACAGTGGCAGACTTGAGAAAGATGAAATCAAGGTCAGAAAGTATATTTTACTTTGCATCGAAGTCTATGTTTACATAATCGGGTGAGCGCCGTCAAATTTGATGATTGATTGATCGTGGGCGTGTGCGCGTGGGGGACACGGTTTTAACTGCTTTACGCCTCTGCGCAGCCATTCCTGCGCGCACTTCCTTCAACCACTTATCCTTCTCGCTTATTCCTCGTCCGCAACGTAAGTCATTGCTATCTATTCTATCAAGTACGTTTGATTTTTACCTTGGCTTCTTTGCTCCGCTTTCGCCGTTCAGTACCGTACATGTCGAGCGTCAGCGGCTCAAGCGTTGGAAACATGCCCCCGCGCCACGGAAAGAAACTGGCAGACGTTATGGACGATGTATTTAAATCCAATCTTAAGGAAGCAGAAGAAGCTGCCCTGGAAACAAACGAACGTCGTGCGCGCACAGGAACGACAGAAGCGCCGGCAGCGTCTCCTACAGCCGAACCAGCGGCATCATCAACAAAGGCTTTCTCAGCCAGGAAAATCGAAGGATATACGGCAAGTCTTTTTTACCATCTCTCTTCTCCTCCTCTGACGCGCTCATGTAGGTCCCAATTGCTTACCCGCCGCAGCCCTGCGAGCGTTGTGTGCGCTCGAAAAGGACGTGCAAAGGCATTGCAGGTGCCCGCTGCGAGCACTGCAAGGCTCTACATCAGAAATGTTCCAATAGCACAGGACCTCCCCGTGGGCGCCACGCCGGTAGTCAGTCACTTATTGCCTTTTCACATTCCTCGTCTGATATGTTTTCATTTTCACCCAAAACTCTAGCTGTGAATCCGCCGGATGCTCCAAGCACACAAAACAAAGCGGGACCATCAACAGACACGACGCGCACCAAACGCAGAGTAAACGTTGGCAAGAGCAAGCTAGTCGACAGCGCGGAAGAAGGTGAAGATGACGCCAACGAAAAAGATGCAGGCTCGGCATCCAAGAAACGCCGTATCTCAAGTGATTTCCGAGCGAACGTGCTCAAGGATATTGCTGAACTAGAGGGGGCCATCAAGAAAACCCAGACCAATGTCACCAAAGACTTGACGAAGCTCTCGCAACTCGCCGCATCGTTGGCTGTGCAGATTCGTGCCACGGATAACTAGTTTGTGAAACACTTGGACATGCTTTGGACTCTGCTGCTGTATCTCTATCTGTACTAGTATCATGTATATATGACTTGATCTATTAATCATATGCAATTGACAGACACCCTTTCGCGGAAGCTAAATTGGAAATGCGTCGCAAACACGTGATCAGACACGCCTCCACGCCAATCCCAAAGCGCGTTGGACTTTGTGATTAATATTCATCTTGCACTCCTACCATCACCCATGCCAGTTAATCCATTCGTTCTCGTAACCCCAGCCTCGCGTGGGATATCTCTTGCTCTCACTCGCCATCTCCTGCGTACAACGAACTTGCCTGTATACGCCACTCATCGCTCTGATTCCGAGTCTAGTATGAAAAAACATATTCTTGATCCCCTCGGCGACGTCGACCCAAAACGCCTCAATCTTTTGCATCTGGATCTGACTTCTGAAGCCAGCATCTCTTCTGCTGCAGACTCCCTCGCTCGAACACTCGAACCTGAATCTTACATACATACTGCATTTCTCACAGGCGGCATCTTACATCCAGAAAAACAACCCTCAGATTTAGACATCGAACACATCACTTCAAGCTTTCAGATCAATGTCATCTCACACCTTCTCCTCATCAAGCACTTCTCGCGTTTTCTGCCTCCAGCTCAAAAGCCCCAAATGGATATCCCCGCAAAATGGGTACATATCTCCGCACGCGTGGGCTCCATCAGCGACAACGCCCGGGGAGGGTGGTACTCCTACCGTTCTTCCAAGGCTGCGCTTAACCAAGTCATCAAAACGTTCGATCTTCAATTACGGATGAACCGTAATCAAGCTATATGCGTCGGAGTTCACCCCGGCACCGTCAAAACTGATCTGAGTAAGGGCTTTTGGGATTCCAATAATAAGGCCGAGACATTCGAGCCTGAAGACGCCGCAAAGAACTTGGTAAACGTCGTTGGTCAGTTAGGGCTTGAACAAAGAGGAAAGGTTTGGGATTGGGCAGGGAAGGAGGTACCATGGTAAACTTGCAACCCAGGGATCGAAATAGCTCAGTACATGCCATTAGTATACATGAAATAAATGAAACATATTATACGAGCGCTCGACGCGCTTGATCTGCAGGACACTCTGACCCTTCGTTGCTCGTTTTGGTTTGAGGGCTATCGAGTAACTCGGCACATGTGCGATTTGTGCCAATATGGCGGGTAAAAGACTGACTCCATGCACTATTTATTCCAGGAGATACGAATACAAGGGGCGCCAAAGGCTGTTTCGGGTTGACATGGGTCGCATTTTGACGAATTATGACGTGAAGTATAATCAGAGCAGGAGCGATGCACTAATCCACGGTCAGTTTGCTGAAAATTTTGCGGTATGGATAAGCACACACACCTCCAACTGGATAAAGAGAGATACAAAAAGGGATTGGGTGATGTTCTTATCCCCGAACAGCACCAACAGGATGATGGACAAAAGTGTGCAAGGTAAGGCCGCTTCGACAATGACAGCGGCAATCATACCGTATGGTTTTGCATATTCACGGCCAAGGCCAGATGTGACCATGTGCCTCATCATTAGCAGGCGTATAGCGATCAGTCCAGAGAGGACAATATTTAGAACCATCAAAGCCAACCATACTGGCAGGGAGAGATTGGCAACGTTTGCAAAGCCTGGCTTTACGATTTGGACGATCGACAAAATTGACAAGACTAGCGGTATTGTCATGTTGAGAAAAAAAAAAAGACTTTAGAAAAGATAAGATAGGGACTCACCGAGGCACCCGATGAAAAAAAGGATGGGAAGGGTGATAACATACCAAGCCGAGCACCATAGAATTATAACACGGTATAGCTATGGGTAACGACTCAGAAAATGAAAGAGATGGAGAACATGAAATAACAAAAACACACCAGAATGCCATCGGCCATAAATGTGACAAGGAGTGAAGCGATGTTCCCAACTGTTACGATAGGTCGCGATCTCTGCTCCGACAAGAACTGATAGGGTCCGCCTGGATAATTGCGCTCGTCGATCCATGCAGACTGGTTAAACTTGATATAGCAAGTGATATTGATTGTACCAAAAACGAGGAGCAGAAAGAGAAAACCAAGCCAAAATATTCGATTCCTTGCGGATCTTTCATGCCATTGCAGGAGGTGTCGTGCTGTGATAAAAAATACAGTAACGTGTAGGCCTTAAAATTCCAAGATGAGACGGCGATAGGTAAAAGGAATGACAGTGATGAACTGACCATAGCCAATCGATGCAAGGTGACTAGCAATGTAGGTTGACTGCTCGAGCCAGAGCGCATCTCGGGGTTCTATAGTAGCATAGGATGCAGACATGGGGTGGTGGGCGGGTTGGCTCGCCAACTAGTGATCTGAGCTATTTAACTAGAGGTTGAACGGGACTAATGGTTCTGAGAGCCATAAATAGACCTGTTAATTGAGTGTGTTGACATGTCTGTTTAGCCATCTTCCAACGCGTTCTCAAGGGGACCACAGTGTGAGTGAAACGAGTGGAGGCACTGGAATTAGCTAAACAGTCGAGTCCATGCGTTTGCTTCGATCTAAGCTGTGTCCGATGGGGGAGGGATGGAGCAAATGATGATTCAGGGACCGAGAGAAGCATCCACCCAACTTTTTTGTGATAGAGATGCAAGTAGATACACACGCATGAAACGTCAGACCCTGACATTCACGTTGGTGTAAGAATCTGAATCTGTAGTGTATGGCCATGTCAGCCGCGGCAAGTAGAAGTGAAGAGTGTGTGGAGAGACAATGAAATGGTAAAGCCGATCACCACGTACATGCCCCTGCTCTATTTATATTGTGAAAAGCTCTCTGAACGTGCGGCCTCACATATGCATCCAACGAAGTTAAACCGAGCAAACAAAGTCATTCGGTTGCAATTTCACAACAACATGGTACAAACTTGACGTCAAGACTTGTCAGTGGGACTGAATCCGTGAGTGTAAGTATTTCTACGGTTTAAGCCGAGGCAGAAGCCAAGGGCACGGTCGGGATCTGCATCTCCTTTGCAGTGTTCGGCATGCCAAGACCCGTCTTCATTTTCAGCCCAGCGAGGCCCCCTCCTGGCTTGTACGCAGTAGGAGTGTCTTCTACTCTTCCCAAAAGCGTGATGAACCTATTACGAGCGGCGGCAACGGCTTTTGGATCCACAATAGCTTTTTCACCGTTTCGAAGGGTTTTGGGTGCCGTGCCGTCTGTTAAACCAAGTTGGGTGTCGTTCCAGATGGGTTTCACTTCCTCAGTTGCGCCACGAAGTCCAACACCGGCACGGCCACCAAGAGATTTCCAATCTTGAAGGCGATTTATTTCAAGCTCATTAAAGATTTTGTCAATGGCTCGGACGAGTTTATCCATCTGCTCGCCAGTATGACGGGGGGTTACAGTGATGCGGAGACGTTCTTCACCAACTGCAACGGTAGGGTAGTTGATGGATTGTACGTAGATATTGTGTTCACTGAGAAGTTTATCGGACGCAGCCTTGGCGAGAGCGGCATCGCCAACTAATACGGGTATGATATGAGACGGTCCGGGGCTAGGTTGTGGGTTCAGCGAAAATCAATGATTTGACGCATAGTCACTCACACAACGGGTATATCGAGTTCAGCAAGACGACGTTTGACCTCACGGACGTTGACCTGTTTAAGTTGTCGATCGCCGACGTACGCCTTTTGGTATGCCACACTTGCACGTGAACCAGCGACGGTTGAAGGAGGTAGAGACGTGGTAAAGATGAAGCCTGGAGCGTAAGACCTGATCATATCGACAAAATCGTCGGAGCCGGCAATGTAACCGCCAATACCGCCATAAGCCTTGCCGAGTGTGCCTACAAAACTTTAGCCTATTTACTTCAGTGCGAGCACAGATATGAACAGACCAGTGATGATATCGACGCGGTCCATGACAGAACCTGGAATGGCTTTGGGGCTATCACCAGCAGCTTTGTGTGCATCGTAATCCAGATGCTCGGCTACGCCAGCGCCACGGGGTCCGTATAACCCGACAGCGTGAACCTACCGAGATAGAGCGATTAAGAAAGGGATGAAGATTGTAATGTACTGTAGCAACACAACACACCTCGTCCAGGAATGTCAGTGCCCCGTATTGTTCAGCCAAATCGCAAATTTCCTTGATGGGTCCGATGCTACCGCACATAGAATAAACACTTTCGAAGGCGATGATTTTCGGCGTTTCCTTGGGATATTGTTTCAGCTTGGATTCCAAATCCTGTAAATCATTGTGCTTGAAGATGACACGCTTGGCTTGAGAGTGGCGCATGCCCTGAATCATTGACGCGTGGTTCATGGAGTCCGAGAAAAAAACACAACCGGGGAGTTTACTACCGAGAGTCGAAAGGGTGGCATCGTTGGCGACATAGCAGGACGAAAAGACCAGAGCTGCGGGCTTGCGATGAAGGGCTGCGAGCTCTTTCTCGAGTCCTAGATGCATTGCACCATTGCCAGCGATGTTACGAGTGCCACCAGCACCGTGACCGTATTTGTCTAAAGCACGACTGGTGCAACATGTTTAGCACCAAGAAGGGAGCTGTAAAAATAGACCAAAACCTACTGTATGGTCTCGAGGACAACGGGGTTGTTGCCCATACCGAGGTAGTCGTTGGCACACCAAACCTCGACCTCTTCCTTGACTTTGCTAGTGTGAGCGACGGGGAATTTGGCGGCAAGACGATTTATATTGTTGAAGTAGCGATAAGAAGAATCTTTATGCTTCTTGTCGAGTTCGCTGACGTAAAAGCTCTCGTAGCTGAAGCCGCCGGCTTCATCGGGGATGGCACGTTTAGCATCGGGAGCGGTGGCAGGAAGCGCAGTCGCAGCCTTCTGTTGGTGAAAGGGACAACCAGCTGCTGCAGCATTCAGGCTTTCAGCTTTGGCCTTTTTGGCACTTTCTGACCTGGCCTTTATCTTGGCGGCGGTAGCCAGGTCTTCTGCCATACGAGCAGCGGCTCTGGCTGCTGATGCATGTGGGCACATCTCGATCGTGGCCCCGGCAGGAGGAAAGACACCCTGGTCCTTGTGAATCTTGTCGACGTCAGCCCTGGCGGCGACGCTGGCATAACCAGCGACGATCTCCTTGGACTTTACGTTGAGAGCAGGACCCATGACGGGGCATTTTGTCGCCCGTTCAGTGAGGACAGAGAGGGAAGGGAATCTTGGAGAAGAAGAAGTAGAGAGACTACGGAGGGTTGTAGTCTTTGTTCTGCCCAAGAAGGGGCAGGAGGCTTTGAAGCGAGTCAAGGAGGATAACTTATCCATAGCTAATTTAATTTTTTTGGGAGGTCTTTTTATTATATTGAGTAGCCAATCAGAGTGCTTGTATTAGTAGATCAGGTGATTGATAACTCTCCGATACAACTCTCCAACACATCCACCGCTAAATCCACCTCCGCTTTCGCCACATTTAAACTAGGAACAAGCCGAATCACGTCCTTACCGGCTGTAAGAACAAATACACCGCGTTCTCGAGCCATTGAAGCGACTCGCCCTGGATAGTCCTGGTTCTTGAACCCAACTCCAAGAATCAGCCCACGTCCACGAATATCTTCCTGTAGAATGTTCGGGAACCACTCCGGCAAATGTTTCAGGCGTCCTGTCAGGTGTTTACTGGTTTCTGAAATGTGTGCGACTGATGCCTCAGATGTCAGTCGAGATAGGACGTGGTATCCAACTGCGCACGCCAATGGCGATCCCCCAAATGTCGTCCCATGCGTCCCTGTCATATTAAATACAACCATGATATACATATATACACTGCTTCTACAACACTTACCGGTAGTCATCGTCTGTGCGACTGCGTCCCTGAGTAGAATAGCACCGATTGGGTATCCGTTTGCAAGCGGTTTCGCCATCGTAACAATATCCGGATGGCAATCAACGGGATATAGAGAATGTGCCCAAAAAGTGCCTGTTCTGAACAAACCACACTACACCCACGTAAGAAGCCGGATATCAACATTTTTTCACCGTGAGCTAAAGTCGAATCTGCCCCCACCTGGATTTCATCATAGATCAAAACCGCTTGAACCTCGTCACATCGCTTTCGGAGAGCCCTTAGCCAGTCCACATGCGCAGCATTGATGCCACCTTCGCCTTGGATCGGCTCAACAATAACCGCGCACGTATCTTCCCCGATTAACGTCTGTAAACCATCTATATCGTTTAATTGGCCCACATCGACCCCGGGTAGTAGCGGTGCAAAGGGAGCTTGATACTTGGGGTTACTTGTAACGCTCAGCGCGCCCATACTCCGACCATGAAACGATCCTTTGAAGCAGGCAATCCGTGTCTTGTGGCATTCGGGTGAATCCCGGGAGCGTCCGGCCGCTGCACCCGCCCAGCGGTCTTTCCCAACCATCCGGGCTACTTTCAACGCGCCCTCGTTGGCTTCCGTACCGGAGTTGGCAAAAAACACTTTTGCGCCGCTGCCGATGCCATTTTGGTTTGTGCCAGGAGCAAATCCCAATCCACCTTCCACTTCTGTAGTCTTGACAAGAAGCTCGGCCAGCCGGCTGGCCCATTCATTGTGGAAAACGTTACTTGTGTGCAGTAGTTTTCCGGATTGTTCTGCTATCACCTTTTTTTTCCAGGCTGTATCAGTTACCTTGTACAGAAATCAACAAACGTGTAGACATACTTTTGCAACCCCATCATCTGCGTGACCTAGAGCATTCACAGCAATTCCTGCAGTGAAATCAAGGTATTTTCGGCCGTCGGTGTCCCACACGTATGAACCTTTTCCGTGCGAGAGCACGAAATCAGGTCGCGCGTATACGGGCAGGAGGTATGCCGATGCTCGTGAGAGGGTCTGTGTGGTCGCAGGGGAAGGAGTTGACTGAGGGTGAGTAACAGATTTATAACGAGTAGAGGGCCCCTAGATTGTCCGATGTAACTTAGACACTAGTTGTTGAACAATTGCAATCATTTTTTTCGTACCTTGGACGATGTTGAGTTGAAACGGACACAGGTGGTCACAAGTGCTTGTGAATTCGGTCTAGCTCTGGTCGCAAAAAAACCAGTCATCTTCAATAGTCGTCTAAGACCGTTGAAGGTTGGAGAAGAGAACCAATGAGTTTTAATTCGCCGAACGGTCCGTCCCTTGATCAAGCTTATATGTAATTGCGGCGAAGGGCAAGAAACCAGCATTTGCTGTGGTGCACCTTCACGCAAAACTAGTAGCGAAAAAAGCGCAAAACGTTAAGAGGTAACTTCATTGCAGTGCGGCTGCCAGGTGTAGGTTGCATATTCGCCAAGTAGCACACCATGTCAGATTTGAGATACATAGACGCAACATAGTACAGAACAGTATCGATCGCAAAAGTATATACTTGTACCTATGGTCTTTGTTAAATTTTCGTGAGTAGCTTGTCGAGCCCTCAATCACGGCTTGGACTTCGGCTATTCGAACCCCTCCCAGATCGTGTGCTTACACTCATGGATGACCCAGTCGAGGCTGACCTTGCCCTTCCACGAGCAGGGGGTGTCGGAGATTTCGACCTGTTGGCATAACCCGCAGTCCGAGACCTATCAGGTGCAGGAGACCGACGTGGTGACCTGGATCTGGACTTGGACATTGAAGACGAGCCCTTCCTGCCACCATGTCGTGGGAGTGCCAATGAGCGCTCTCGATTAGGATGTAGAGGGGAGGGTGAACGGTCGCGTCTCAAAGGGGGGGCCGGGCTACCAGAGCGTCTGCGATAGCTCCGTGGAGGGGGAGACCTGGAGACTGACCGGGATACTGAACGAGAACGAGAGTCGTAGCGGCGGCGATGGTGAGGTGGTGGTGATGGAGTTGAAGAAGGTCGACTATGCACTCGGCCGCGCGGGGGAGGACTATCACGGCGGCGGGGAGGACTTCTGCTCCTGCTTCTGCTGCGTTTGGTGCGAGTATCTTTGTATCGGTCTCTGTCCCTCCGATCCTCTCTCGGTGCAGGAATTGAAGGAGGGGGCATCCGGTCTTTGCGCTTGAGATCGGTCTCGTCCTTTTCTTTCCTCCGTCTGTCTTCCTCTCTTCGCCTCAATCTGTCTCTCTCCCTTTTCTCTGCCTCCCATCTTACTTTTTGCTCCTGGTATTTGACGCGTTCTTCCTCTTTTTTCCTTTCACGCTCCTCACGTTCAGCCTGTTTTCTGATCTTGATCTCCTCTTGCTTTTCCTTGTCAAATGCTTCTCCTTCTTGATAATCGTTACGAGTTCCAAAGGCGCGGGCCATCTTGTTCAGCTCAGCCTTTTTGGCGAGAGCGATGCCATGGGTATCGGATGGTCTTAGACTTTTGGCGCTGGGTGCAAAAGCATCCAGGTTTTTGAGCAGCTCAGAACGAAGTGCGTTGACCTGTTCTTCAATCTTGTCCTCGTCAAGCCTGCCAATGAGCATATAAGTGATGAGTGCTAAGGTATGTTCATGAACAAGAAGGGGACATACTCTTGATCTTCGAGCTGTAGTTGAAGTTCCAGACACTTTACTTCGACCTTCCGTTTCCGCTCATGTTCCAGGATAGCCTCGTCGGGTTCACGATGCTTTGGTGGGGCAGTGTCCCAGGCACTGGCGCGGTCTTGGGGTGTTTCATACGAGCGAAGACTCGAGAGGTTGCGTACAACGTAGCCGTTCGTTCCACTACAGATTTAATGAGATATTTATTGCGGTTATAAGTGGTTTATGCGTACCTTCCACGAGGAGTGGTGAGTCCAATACCGTTATACATGACTGCAAGCAGTTGAGTTTGACTCGGCACGTGCAACTGTAAGGGGTAGGGTTATCCACGTGACGTATTTAACCCCATAACATGACGAGTTCGGCACGGCACTGAGTAGCACTGCCCACCACGACGTCCAACTTGAAATCGAATCCGTTCCCCTTCTTCCGCAGGCTCTCTGCGATGGATACTTCGTCTGCAGAGTACCTGCCACCAGCAAGAGAAATTCCTGCAGCTTTCTCTGCTAGCGTACGCAGCTGGTATACGCTTTTCTTATTCTGGAAAGGGGGCTCAAACTGATTTACATCTACCTTTAGGTGGTCAGTCGGCGAGAAACAAAGCGCAATCAGTGAGGAACGTCTCTTGAGGCAGGTTGAAACAAACTATCCACCGCTCGATGTCTAATATCTACGACCCCACAGACGACTACCATTTTTTAAATCACAGCCCCCTTCCTCTCCATCCGAAAGCAGTGAACCCGTAGTCGCATACAGCTCACGGGTCAACCTAGCCAACCCCAAACATTATCTTAACACTCTTTCTATCAAATCAACATCACCATCACCAAATGCACCACCTCCAGCCGTTGTATTACATGGCTATGGCGCAGGTCTCGGCTTCTTCTACCAGAACTTTCTGGCTTTAGCACAGTGGGCTGGTCGTCGTGGGTCCTCCGTTTACGCCCTCGATTGGCTAGGTATGGGGCGCTCTGCCCGGGTACCTTTCACAGTCAAAGCCAAGCGTACCGACGTCGCTGGCCGCGTCGCAGAAGCTGAATCATTCTTCGTGGACTCTCTAGAAGAGTGGCGGCAGACAATGGGTCTTGATAAAATGACCCTCGTTGGGCATTCACTTGGCGCATACTTCAGCGTCGTTTATGCTCTCAAATATCCAACTCGGGTGAATAAACTGGTCTTGCTCTCACCCGCTGGTGTGTCTCGCGATCCAAACTACACCGTCCCATCCCGGGAGTTGACTGACGAGAGAGATACCAGCGATGCAGGTTCCGCAGAGTTGGCAACGCGCGTAAAAGTAGATGAGATCAGAGCAGAGCAGAAGGCGGAGAAGAGGCAGGAAAGTAGGAGTAGACGACTGTTTGAATATTTGTGGGAAGAAGGCTGGAGTCCGTTTCAAGTTGTGCGCTCCACCTTTTTCTGGGGACCTATGTTGATAGGCAAAGTGAATCTCAGCCCTATGCCCGCCATGGACAATAACTCAATCGCTTGACCCCAGTACTCATCTCGCCGATTTATGGGCCTTTCCGAAGAAGATACTAAAGACATGCACGACTACATCATGAACATCACGCTCGCCAAAGGTTCGGGAGAATATTGTATCTGTGAGTCTCTTCTCTTTTGGATGGAAATCATTCCAACGCCACGTTCATAATCATATAGCACATATACTTGCGCCCGGCGCACATGCACGTTTACCACTTGTAGACCGGGTATCATCTCTGAAGGTACCAGTCACTTTTGTTTGTATGTACAGACTTGCATTTGAGATCCTTTCTGCCCTAACCTGTGCATCTAGATGGCGATAACGATTGGATGGATCCAGAAGGCGGTAGAGAGTCTGTAGAACAACTGCGACAGGCGGGCAACGGAAAAGGAAGGATGTATATAATCGGTCACGCAGGACATCATGGTAAAGTTTCTTCTCCTATATAGGATTTCATTACTTATAAGGCGCGCAGTTTACCTCGACAATGTCAAGGCCGTCAATGATCTTATAGTCAAAGAGCTCGACCGCCAGTAACTCCTTCTCAAATCAGGTAGATGCAGCTGTACCTCATCAACGCTTTCTTGCACAACACACCTCCACGGTGTGCTTGCATCTCATAGAATATGATATCCAGACATTGTAGGATTATTAGGATTGGGGTATAATGATGTATATACATAGGCTAGATAAATTGTGGAGTCTGTTACTAGCCAGTATGAGCCTTGTATCATTCCGTTATAATATTAATTTCTCTCTCTGGATATCTAGGGAAGGAAATGGTAAATCTTGTGAAAGAATTGTCTACAAACTGGATGCGTACTTGGCTTTTATCCTTGCAGCGAGGTCTCTCTCACATATCTGATCAGCTCCTAACTGGTTGCCCAGCGTCAACCATCTTTTCCATCATTAATGTCCAATTATTCGATTAGGATTAGAGAGATCACATACCCAGGTCTAGTATTGTGTTTCCTGCCAAATACTTCGATTTTTCTACCACCAGGACACATCCTTTCAATCAATCCGTACGCCTCATCTGGTTTTCTGCTCGTCTCCCTGACTTCCGAGACGATTACATCTGTATCCAACCCTCGGTTGACCCATGATGGAAATTTGAGTGCGCCAGATTCATCAGTCACCGTTTTTACACCAACAAGCATATGCTCTTTGGTATGGTTTAGCCAATGACCAGTTCTACCTGTTCTTATTACCCTTTGAAGCTTTTGGGACGCTTGAGCAGTGGTCTATTTCGGAACAAATGGAAGATGGACCTGATTGGTTTTGACCCAAATCACCTCGTCGATACGAGTGTACCCCCATACACGCATACACTCACGTCCCACTTCCATTGCACGACCAGTCACCCAG
Source organism: Calocybe gangraenosa (assembly GCA_018221785.1). Classification (NCBI taxonomy): domain Eukaryota; kingdom Fungi; phylum Basidiomycota; class Agaricomycetes; order Agaricales; family Lyophyllaceae; genus Calocybe; species Calocybe gangraenosa. The sequence goes on from JABCKK010007924.1 coordinate 127,563, forward strand.
AGAAACAAAAGCCCTTCGTCTTGTAACATCGGAATAGGCATGGCTCGCATCTCATCGTCTGTCATTGTACCGTAGGGCAACTAATATCGTATACGTGATCCTATTATCAGCAGAAAAAAATAGAAATTGCGTACACTCATATGGATATCCCAAGGAGGGTCTGCCATAATAACATGGAACTTGCCCAAGACGGAATAATCAAAATGTCTAAGGTCACAGTTGATCCATTGGGGTGGGAGCTATGCACTGCTTAACAAATGGATATCCGGGGACTTCAATAAGATGGGCATACCGATCGCATGAGTTTCCCCTCAGGACCTTGGCCAAAACCAAGTTTATGGACCCTCTTGATAGTGTTCTTCGCTTTGCCGTTCGTGTGCCGGGTAAGATCTCCATCACCTTCATCCCAGTCAACTTCGTAATGTAAGTACCTACAAGGGGCTTTCTCCTTCCCCCGTCCACCAGCGCCAAGGCCAGAGGGTAACGATGCTGGCCCGCGAGTATTCGTATGTGTTGGACCGTGAAAATTTGCAGCTCCAGGGATTGAGGGTGACTGTGAATATGTGGGCTCAGAATAACAGGTGTTGAGGTAAGAACAATGTCCGAGAGTGACATCAGTGTATGGACGTATAAGCGCTCGGAAGTGAACGCGGTCACAAACAGTTGACGGCGTATTGAGGTGAGCGCGTCGAGTTCTTGCACATTCATCTTTCGTGACGTGCGAGCAGATGGGTTCAAACTTCTCATGTGTGGAGTGAAACTATGAAGTGTATGAGAGGACAGTGATTATCTGAGACGCTGGCTCCTGACCTGTTCTGCAAGCAAGCGCCCCCGAGCAGTGCTATTTTGAAGTATCGCGTAAGCTTCTCTCATTTCTTTGCTAAGGCTTCCTAAAGTTGATGAGGTCTGCGATCCTATTTCTTCATAGGAGTCCTCCGTCTCTTGATCTCCGGCTGCTGAGTCGGCATCCTCGTCAATTACTCGTTTGCGTTTGCGAGATGTGATGCCCGTGTTGTTGAATGGTCCTTCAGAAGTGAGATGTGTATATGTATCAGGTTCCAGCACGATATCCAACACCGTCATTTCGCCGTTCTCTTGGGATAGTGTTATGGTCCCTCGGTCCCAGGTGCGTGAAAGTTCTTCAAGGATTATCTGAAATCTAGATTTATCACTCAGTTTAAATCTGATGTTTGGAGATGAAGGATTTTCGAATAGTCCAGATGGTGTTTTGGTAGAGATAATACATGCGAGGAGGCTCATTGAGGACATCGGGAACGATAGTTTCCCTGAGGTAAGAAGAGAAGTAAGTGCGGTGATAGCTAATAACCTGAGTTCGTCTTGGGACATCTTAGAAGTATAAAGAGCTTTACAGTAACAGCGCGCAATTGGGGATGTCAGGAAGTCATTAGCCCCAAAATCAAATACTACCAAATACCAAGGCACTAAGGGGAACTAACTTCATCATCCAGGCTGAGACCGTCCAACAGGGCTTGAGCTCGAGCCCTTTTGATAATTATCACTTCTGGAGAGTCTGATGGCTGGGCATGTGTAGCTTCGGGTGCACTGGGCTCTGGGAGTTGTTCACCAGTGGGGAACTCTAGTAGCTGACGACACGATCGCTGTAGATTCTACAAGTGATGAGATAATCCTATCCAGAGTGGAAAGATGAACGCCATACCTCGCGGACGCCTCCTTGTACCCTGGAAAGATAGTTTATGGTAAGAGGAAGGTGCATCTCCGGTATCTGGTCGCATATCAGCTTCTACATACGAACATGCGCAACCAAAGTAGCTTACCTCTTTACTTGACCAGATATTGCGAACAAGCCAGTTCTGTTGGGCCTTCTTGAATTTCCACTTTGATGGCCGGTGAAACTGCAAAAAGGCATATGCTAGACCTAAAAGAAAGAGAATAAAGGTTACGGGGGGGAGGTA
>JABCKK010007924.1:129573-178023 GCA_018221785.1 Calocybe gangraenosa
CATACAGTTGGGTAGGACGAACATTTAAGGGCTTGGTCAGAAAGAGACGTATCTTCATTGGGGTCAGGAAACCCAGTCTTGTTCTTGCGTTTCTTTTTAGGTGCATCCAAACCGGCGGGTTCCAGCATATCAGACGTAGAATGCTGAACTGTTTTAGTCCGTTTTCGCGCCTTTTTCTCCTTAGAGCCATTGTTTTCGCCCCCCACTTCTAATGTTTCATTTGCCTCACGCTTCCGCTTAGACTTTTTTTGTTGCTTGGTTAGAGATTGATGGCTTGACTCTTCGTTGCTGATAGACTGAATCTTCGGAAGGTTATTTGTTTCGGCCTTTACAAAAGATTCTTGCTGGCTTGATCTTTTCCTTTTTATTAGCTGACTGTGAGCTATTGCGGTGCCACTCGTCGATGTGTGACTAGGAGATGCTTCCATGGATAAATCTGTTCGGATTTGGTCAGGTATGGTGGTAGGAGACAATCTAGGTAAACCTTCAATATAGAAATTCACACAACGTGAGCAAAAGTCATAAAAACCTGTCCAAAGATGAGGATGGCGTGAAGCCTAGCTTCCGCACTGGAATCCACGAGGGCTTGGTTAAAAGTACTTAAAAAATCGGTTCATGATATCTATTAGTAGGTTTTAAGATATTGCCAAAGCCGAGAACTTTCTCACGCAGCGACTGGCTTCTCTCATAATAAAGTACAAGAGGTTCTACGATGTGTCTTCAACTCTAGCTGTGTTAAGCACTGCCACTCTCCTTTGTCGTCTCCAAGTAGATAGCTCTTTGAGAGTTGCTACGACAAGAGGAATGCCTGCAATCGCAAACAACGGCACATAGATGGTATATTTGTGTTCCGCAGGGAAGTAGAGCAAGGCTAGCATTCCTGGATTAAAGAATGCCCGTGACGCTAGGGTAAGGGAATGCGTAGAGAGGCGGAATATCTCGGTTAAAGATATCGTTGATACTTCAAGCACCTGCCAAAGCATTAGCCTAAGTCCAATATTAGGAAGAAAACTATTATGCAGACCTTCTCGAAGGCGGTTAACGCGTCTTGAATATCGCCTCTCACATCCTGCCTGATAGGCATGCCCTTGATTTGTTCTGCGAGTGTTACGATACTTTGAAGAGTTTCCTTTGAACCTCGCGCATTTCCCAGTGCCCGATAACGCAGCAGGGCATCAAGTTGCCAATCTGTAAGGACATGCTGATGCTTTGTCAAATTTTCCACATTGAGAGGTAAGCTCGGCACGCCCAAAAGGATAAGCAGATGACTCGAAAAGATCGAGAAGATAAAATCAAGTCTTGGGGATGATAAACGTGGCTGGTGGAATGATTCGGTGTTAAGAATTACAATACCCCCCCATTGAGGTAAAAGAAAGGAAGTTGATGGGGAAACTTGGTCTAATTTCGAGAGATTAGGGTTGGTTTTCAGTGACAAGAGCCATAGCTACCGCTATTATCCAATATAAAGAGAGGGCCATGAGCTGCCGACGGGACAAAAATAATGAAATGGAGAATGGGATCGTTGGAAGCACTGGATGCTGAATACGCTATCATCGAGGGCATATTGTTCTAAATGTGAGTACTGACATAGTGTCCATTCAGCCGAGTTGACAAAGACGGTTAAGTCTTCCGAGGTTATTCCAAACCCCTTGTAGAAGGAGAGAGGGCTGAAAGCCAATGGTGCGTGAAATTGTACTTGGCTCTCAATAGTAAAGTTGTGTAGCACCGTTAGTTGACTGAGGATTGGCGTTATATGGCCTATTATGTCATAAGCAAGGCTCGCATTTCAATGAACTAAGCTCAACCAACGTGAGAGAGCGCCTTCAACATCCCAGCTTGAAAAATATTTGCCAGTACTAGCGTCTTCGTGAAGGAGTGTAAAAGAGAGGCGATATTGAGGCGAATACTGAACGACTCGGTGATGTTGCTCTGAGGTGAAGGTTAAGGGAGCAATGAGAGCACCTAGTGTCTCTGAAAGTTCTGAAATTGAGGCCTACACGGTCTCTGAAATGGATGATACAGTTTGTTTGGTACCAGTTTGCTTACTGTGTCCTGAGTTGGAAATGTCAGCCGTCTGCCTTGAACGTCCATGTTCTCGCCATTAATTACGGCGTAGGAGTTGTCTGCTTCTTCCCATTCTTTGCAGCATTTCTTGAGTAAGCCAACCCTGTGAAACTGTTGGCAGGCGTACTCGTGTTTACAGTGTCATATATCTCGATATCCAATCCTTCCCACCGATCGGGCGTCTTTCCAATTTGCCCAGTTAGTGATGTATGCAGCTGTGTAACAGAAGATGGCATTTCCGATCCAACTTCTATTCCAACTTTGATCGGGATATGCAGGTTCTGGTGAGATTGTGAGATGACACGAGAAGAGGGTAAAGATAGCCGTTCAATGTTAGTCGTATGCCACCATAGTGGTAGTGCTGATAGAATAATAAGCCAGTATGAACAAATTATGGATCTTCGAACATAGTCCGTTTGAAAAGATATTTTCGAGGTATCATGAGGCATAAGCAAAGTACAACCACTCACGTGCAGTATGTTCCGTAAACGGATATTTGTCACCTTCGGTCAACTCAACTCATCCATTATTATAAACCTCTCATCCCATTTCCAAGGCTCTGCATAATATTATGGGTCTAACTTTCTCCGCCTTCTTCTCTGCGCTTACACGATGGGGCAAAGATCAGGAAGTACGGATTCTAATGCTCGGACTGGATTCAGCTGGAAAAGTACGTTGCATGCCGAGTAGACAATGGATGACGATACCAGGCTGACTCTGCGCTAGACAACTATACTCTATAGATTACAGGTACGTTCATGTTTTATAGTAACAAAGCCTCACTCCACTACAAACAGATCGGCGAAGTTGTCTCAACAATACCGAGTGCGCAATTTCTCTCGTCCTATGTGCCTCTTTCTCACTTACGGGAACTCTCGTAGCAATCGGCTTCAACGTAGAAACGGTACAAGTAAGCTCTGAAGACTTTTATTATATCGTCGCTTCTCATTTGTCCATCCATCAGTACAAAAACATCAAATTCCAAGTCTGGGATCTTGGAGGACAGTCAAGTATACGGTACGAGCTACGCTTACCTGTAATGAGATATTTTTCGTGATATCATTCAATATAGGCCATATTGGCGCTGCTACTTTCCTAACACATCTGCGATAATTTATGTTATTGACTCCGCCGACCATGCGCGCTTGACGACATCACGTACCGAACTATTAACGATGCTTTCGGAAGAGGAGTTGAAAGGTGCTCCTCTCCTCGTATTCTGCAACAAACAAGATACGCCGGGAGCGCTGAAACCTGAAGAAATAAGTGAACAACTTGGACTGGCTGGAGGTGAAAAGACAAGACCGTGGAGCGTGAGGGGAAGCTGTGCTACCAAGGGCGAGGGTTTAGAGGAGGGCCTGGATTGGTACGTAATCTCACTGCTTAGGCTATGAATTAGCAGCTCAATTATTCGGCCTAGGCTTGTCAACGCTATTCGAAATAACTAGTTTTGCTTCTACCATGTTTTCTCCTTTGGTCTTCTATAATACCACTAGCATCACGCCTTATCTCTACATACACATTTGGGCATCATCGTATTTGTATTAATGTCCCCGTCGTTTTCCAGGATACAGCGAAATTAATGGATCTGCAACTTGTGGGTCCGCTACCAAGTTAATCATTCTTTGATCACTGGTGTTTCATCCAGCACCATATATCAGAGATTGCATCTACTGAACTAGAACCAAAACAAAATAAATACCAATTTATTATCCACACCGCTACATATAAATAGTGCCTCAAGACCATTTATTAATGGAGTTTACGCCACGCGGTCCGCATTTTTATCAACTGACTGCAATATGGATTAGTTTATAATGAAATATACAGAATGCGTAGGTCGAAAGCTCTACAGTACAATTAAAAAACATTATGATACAAATTATCATAGTGAGCGGCTCATAGAGCCCAGTCCCAGTCCCATCGGCTCTCTTCAGGTTGTTCGACACATGTTCGATACCTTTCGATGTCTGGTCTCCACACGCGTACTGTCCCATCATCGGCACATGATGCAAACATGCCTTCTGCCCAATCCACTGCGCTAACTTCTCCTTGTTGGCTTTTCAGCTGTGCCGCTTGCGTATGCGATTTGGGCGTTGGATAGGCAGCGTTTTGTATATCAAAAAGGAATGCACTACCCTGGGGGCCATCTCCAGTTGCCCCGCCGCCAGTCCCGAGCCAACGGCCGCAAGGGGATAACGACATGCCTGTATAGAACGAGCTTGTTTGCATATTGTTGTGGGTATAAGATGTATGCAAGGCTTGCAATGATGGCAAGGTATACGTATGGATACGAGAATCGGCACCTAGGCCGAAAACAAGGCCGGCAGTTGGTCCTGTTCCTGCTACCAGTCTAATTATGCCACGAGGACGACGCGCGCCATGGATGGTCGTAGGGTCGACAGATGAGGTATAAAGATTTGTGGCAGGCGATACTTTGGTTGATTTTGACTTCCTGGGAGTGATGGGAGCTCTCAGGTCCCAGTACTTCAAGATACTAGTCCAACGCAATGTCAGTTGAATTTAAAATTGAGACCAAAGATATAATCTACCCGTCGAAGGAGCCGCTGCTAAGAAGGCCGTAAGGTCCACTCTCAGGATACAGTATGTTTGTGACGCTCCTTGCTGTTGATGCACTTTTTGGGCGACGCCTCCGCCTGGCTTTTGCATCGTCTTCATGAGCACCAGGGATGGTCAATGTTGGGCTGAGTATATTGTGATCATCATCATTCTTTTCACCGCCAATCCTGAGGTCCCAAAGACAAATGGTTCCATCCCTCCCGCCAGTGCTCAGTAGCTCTCTGTGGTTTGGATCCCAGGTCACGCACTTGACTGTGCTCGTATGACCCCGGAGAACGTGGAGTACTTTTCCAGAAGCCGGGCAACTGATGCGTGTTGATTTGTCTCCAGAGCAGGTTGCCAACAATGTATCATCCTTATTCCATTTCACGTCAAAGATCCCATTATTGTGAAGTTGCAATGTAGTTGAAGATGGCTCTGGAAAGGGGTGTCATTGAAACATTCAGGAGACCTTATGATTACATACGCGGATCCCAGTCTGCACGTCTAGAGGTGTTGACGAGGTGAACTGTACCCTGCTCAGTTGCCACCGCTAACATGGGGGTTGAACCTCTCTTTGCGCCTGTAGAAATGATAAGGAAACAAAATAAACCAGACGAGCCCTAGCCTTACTATTGGAGTATGAACACGCGTATGGTGGGGTTAGGTATGTATTCGCGTCTGTCGATTCACACTTGAAAACGTCCGACTTGTGAGAGGATACAAATGACTGGAGGATCGCCTGGGTAGAGACTGTCGTATGACAAGTAAATATAGAGTTAAACAGCAGGCGTAAATGAACCTACAATGTTCTCCTCTAGTGCTGCCAGGAACGCGCATAGCTGTGCGTGCCCTTGCACGAAAGGGGTTGAATGTGTCTGTTCTGGGCCGAACTATAGTAACCTCATCCATCTCGACATCGCTATCACTTTCACTTTCAGGTTCCTTTGTTTTGTGGGTAGGCCTATGGGCAGGGGTGAGTTTGCGTTTCCCAAGTCCCCGGTATGCATGTGGTTTCCCTGGTTGCTCATGAAGCAATGGTGTAGCTGAATTAAAAGATAGCTTTGTTTGTGTGGGGGTAAGGATATTTGTACGATTGAACAGTACATTGGGGATGGATGGCGTTGGACTGGGAAACATGGTGAGATTGAATCGAAGAGGACGCGTCGAGCGACTACTTAAATTGACGCGTTGATGTAGCACAACAACAACAAATAACGCGATCGTGCACTACTTGAAGCCATGAACACGTGCTCCGCTCCAAGGATGTTTCGAGCACCTCTCAGATCCTTGTCCTCAACCGCACGCAGCTCCCTCACAATTGGGCTCATTCCTGCAGATGGAATTGGAAGAGAAGTCATCCCAGTATGACTCTACGAGCTTTCATACCACAACACCAGTTGACATATCCATGGGCAGGCTGCGAAAGCTGCAATTGAAGCATTAGGATCTGACATCCCAAAGCCTCAGTTTATCGATCTACAGGCCGGGTGGGAAACTTTCACAAAAACAGGTGTTGCCCTTCCCCAAAAAACTGTAGAGTAAGTATTCTAGTCAATAAGCAGTCTTGGTATACCTAACATAAGGGCAGCGTCCTGAAAAACGAATGTGACTGTGCCCTCTTTGGTTCTGTCAGTTCACCCTCCAAAAAGGTGGTCGGTTACTCGTCACCTATCGTCGCTCTTCGCAAAGAATTGGATCTTTACGCCAACATCCGACCAGTTGTTTCCGTGAGTCTCATGCTTAACTTTTGAGGTCATCGTTTCAATCAAGCACAACAGGTCTCACCCGATGCTTCACAAAGGCCTTCCATAGACCTTGTGGTAGTCCGCGAGAATACTGAGTGTCTGGTAAGTTGGCTGAATATTTATAATCAATTATGCCCTTCATTTTAACCCATCCCAAGTATATCAAACAGGAAGAGCAGATTTTGACCGAAAATGGAAAGGAAGCGCGAGCAACGAGGCTAATCACCGAACGGGCCTCCAGGAGAATAGGTCAAATAGCCTTCGAACTTGCTCTCTCTCGGCCCCGCAAAGTCAGAGCTCCTAGTCAAGTGACGCCAACAAACCATAAGTTGACAGTGTTTTTAGCATTTGACTGTTATTCACAAATCAAATGTCCTTTCCGTCACCGATGGTCTTTTCCGTGAAACTGTTCGTGGAGTACCTGCCCTCCCAGGGGTCAATGGGAAATACGACAGCGTGACAATCATGGAACAGTTAGTTGACAGCGCTGTGTATAGGTAAGAAAGCACGCCACAGTTTGACTTTTATATATATTCTAAGTTGTTACCTCAACATTTCCAGGCTGTTCCGTGAACCGAAGTAAGCCTGTTGCTTTTTTGTTTTGTTTGAACACTAGCGACGTTTCCTCTGATATACAGGGTTTTCGATGTCATGGTTGCTCCCAATCTATATGGAGACATCTTATCGTAAGCCCCACTTCCCCAAATCTGACTTGAGATACTATTTCATCGGCTACAGTGACGCCGCTGCTGCTCTTGTGGGCTCCTTGGGATTAGTTCCCTCCGTCAATGCTGGGGATAGTTTTGTGATGGGCGAGCCGTACGTTCCGTTTTCCAGCTGAATAAATCACTGAGCAAATTTCGAATCAGCGTACACGGTTCTGCGCCCGACATTGTTGGGAAAGAGATTGCCAACCCACTTGCTTCAATACGTTCAGCGGCTCTCATGCTCCGCCATCTTGGATATACAAAAGGCGCTGATCGGCTTGACATAGCTGTCGACCAAGTTATTAGAGAAGGCGTTACATTGACACCTGATCTTCAGGGCAAGAGTAGTACCAGCGAAGTTTTACTCGCTGTCCTGAAAAGAATTTAGCATACTTTCCTCGTGTTCTCAAACGCTTCATTTGTTTTACATTCCATCAGATTATTTTCATGATGCGTTGTGATTGTGAGCAAGCTACAAAATTCATATCTGCTAACAAACTAGATGTGCGAGGTAGTTGGAGGGTCTGGTAGGAATCTAGCACTATGTGGGGGACGCCTCTTGATGTTCACAGGCAGAGCGGTTTGTGAACCGTCCGAAACAAGTACTCGAGGACCTTCTAAATCTGCACTATTCAGAGCTTCTACTAAGCGCGCCTGCTTCGATGACCCTGGATCTTCCTGTAAGTGAGTAGGGATGGGAGGAATAGGTCGCCGAACGGAATCCTTCCCAGGACCATGATTGGCGCTCATAGGCCCCGGACGTGGGCTATGGCCCTTTCGCGCTTCCAGATGATACCGTGATGGTTGATAATGCCCGGGATGCAATGGGGAACCAGGGGGGAATCGAAGGGAGTTATCGGGATTGCGAATAGGTACGAAGGGATGTTTGAGGGGGTTTTTCGAGAACCATGACCTCCGTCTGGATGGAGACTTGGGAGGGCGTACTCCAGGACTCTTAAGACCAGGGATTGCAAACCCAGGAAGAGGTCGGCCAGGTGTGGTCACTACGAGAGCTTTGGGTGGTACTTGAATCTTCCGCCGACCCATCTTTTCCCCGCCCTCACTGCTTGATATGGAACGTAAGGAATCCGCTACAGAGTTTGTACGCGACAGGTCAGGGTATCCTTCCAGCGGAGGTGGTGTATGACGTTTCTTGGTACCCCCTCGTTCAAGCATGCTAGGATATCTGGGGACGTGGCTAGGCACAGATGGAGCTGGACGGCCTATAGGTTCTGACTCGCTATGAGGGAGAGCGATTTGGAAGATGGGAAGTAGGCTTGGCTGCTGTTTTTTATTACCCCGTCGGTTGAAGGCATCGCGCAACCGATCAAACTTTCCCCCGCCCTTCTCGTCAGGCGAAAACTGAGATTTAGGGTCATCTGGTCTCCAAGGGCTGTTTGCACCTTCTTCGACGTGAGATAGTTTACGTCTCCTGGATACGATGTACCAGCCAAGTACGCCTAGTACGAGGGCTAGACCTCCGACAACACCGCCAACGATTGCTCCAATATTTGGCTTCTTGGGGGGGTCTGGAGTCAGAAATCCGAAGCTGGGATAACTTGCAGCCATATCAGCTTTGGAAGGGATGTGAGGGTAGAGTGAAATAAAAAAAAACATACGGATCGTATCTTCCAGCTCGAGGATAGATTTCATGAAGAGTGTGGTTGTCAGCAGATACTGTGGCACTGCCCAGTCGAACCAGCAACGAATACAATATGAAGATCCAGCTCCAACGAAAAGTCATCATGAAGAACAGCACGAAGACTCCAGAGTCTACCGTCACGGACGGTGCTGAACTGAAAAAAAAGGATCAGGAGATGAGAGACCAGTCTAAGGAGCCATCATTCGCGTTGACTGGTAGATATGGCGCTCGCTTGTGGGTTTGATGCGGAGGCAGCCGTTTCGCCTTGGTTTCAAGTGGCTGTGAGTCATGAAACATGAAAAAAAAATTAGAAAAAAATAACATGTGCTGATCCGTTGGCCTCCATTGCCTGTGGAGCTTTTTATACATTTGTAAATACTGTAGGGAACGTCGGGCGCGATGACGATGAGCCTGTAAAATAGTTGTGCACAATACATTCAGTGATCTCTCAGGGTGCCTCATGTCTTGTTATCGTGATTTTTACATGAACGGCTTCCTTATCACTCGGCTTCTTCCCCCCATTTTTGCGCTACACTTCTTCGAGCTAACCAGACACGCCTGTGAGTCTACAGCTCTGTGTTGATGCCACCAAAAAATGTGAAAAAGGGCAAGGGGAAGCAAACAGAGGAAAAAAAGGTCGAAAAGAAAAAGGAGCCATCACCACCGCCTACACCACCAGAACCAATCCCACCCCCTCAGCACAGTCAACCTGAGCGCCCAAAAACTCAAGAAGCAAATGGGGTACCAGTACCAGTACCAGTACCAGCACCATTAGTACAGCAACAACAACAACAGGCTCCTATTGAACAAGACGAGAGTGACTTTGGTTACTCTACCCATCACGGTAAGTACATCATCTTGGTCGTCTTTACACCCCTAACCTTACAAACAAACGACGCCAAGGTGCAGAAGGTGAAGTAGGATGGGGTACTAACGATGGCGGAGGCGCAACTGGGCAATGGGAAGGCAGTTCTGGTTGGGGAGAGACGGGTGGTGCGGACACCAACGTTGAACTGGACTATGTCGATGAAACCGATTCTGGTACAAGGACGCCCAACGAGAAACCCCTGGCTGTCGTTCAAGAATATCCACCATCAAGCCAATTTGTTCATGATCATGATCAGACCCAGCCCGAGCCACCTATGTCCCCTCCACCTGAACCTCACTCGTACATGGGCAAGCAGCCCATTCAAGCTGCGAACATAGCCCCTCCCGTTCAAACCGGGCCCTTGCCGTCAAAATCTCAGCATGACAAGTCAGGTGCACAACATAGCGCCCCAGCGCTTCAAGGCCACAAGGCTCCGCCTGCAGCACAGAGAACGCAAGGCTCTGCTTCAGCGATGCCTAATTTCGGTCTGCGCTCTGCTGGTGCCAAGGTAGATCAGCCATACACGCAACCACGTGCGACGACTCGACCATCGTATTTCTGGAATCCTAATGAGGCAACTCAAGCACAGCATCCAAAGACCTCAACGCCAACCACCACGACCCCTGCAAAGCCATTCATTCAGCCTTTAAGCGCCTGGGGCGAACCAAAGAACGTCGACCCCTGGGGCGAACCAAAACCTCAGCCTAAACCATCGCCTGAAGTTATGCCAGCTGCGACAACGGCAAAGCCTAGACAAGCTTGGCAAGAATGGGGAAGAGAACCACAACCGCACCCAGTTAGAGCACCTCCTGCTGGAATGCCCCCATCTAGGAGACAACCTGCTCGATCTGCTTGGGTTAGTGCACAAGACAATGACGAGGATGAATACTCAGAGGGTGCATTCGATGAAAATGACCATGGGTGGGGAAATTCCTCCCGCGGACATCCTGGGTGGGGACACGATCCTAGGAAGCCATCAAAGGTAACTTTTACCCCAGAACGCTCCCATGATGGAGTTAGCACAGGGACCAAACCTGTCTTATCTCCACAGGAGCACTCTCAGATTTTACGATCTTTACTTAACGAACTACCTCAGACTCAGCCCGGCCATCGCCAATACCAACATCAACCACATGTAGCGCCTCGTCACAATTCAGGCTATCCTGTATCACAATCCAACCATCAGACACGACCGCCACAACAACTTCACCATCCCCACAATCTACGCGATGGTAAAGGTCCTCATTGGCAAAATGGAGGTGGACAGAACGCTGATAATCGGAATCCTGGCACCTCCCAAGGCGGCGACTATGGTGGATGGCACGATGATACTGGAGATGGCTGGGGCAACATAACTCAAGGTGATGGTGGCCGGAACCAAAACGGCGGATGGGGAAATTCTAACAGCAGGCGGACTGGCCCGCAGACGAATGACTGGGGCGCTAACGATGCGTGGGATTCTGGGGGCGGTGGTCAAAAAACTGGTGGCTGGGGCAAAACCGACAGATGGGAACGGAGTGAAGGTGAAGACGAGGGCGACGGCTCGGGGGACGACATTCATCAAGCGAACCATGATAGCTGGACGAATGGCTATGGGCGGGATAACGGCGACCGCTGGGGCAACGATGACGGCCAGGGCAGGGGCGATGGCTGGGGAAAGGTCGATGGCTGGGGAAAGGTTGACGGCTGGGGGCTGAACGAGGATTCGAATAAGAACACCGGCCGGGGAAATGCCGATGGCTGGGGAAACAACGACGACTCAGGTCGCAACGCCAGCTGGGGAAAAGCCGATGGTTGGGGGCAGAACGAAGGCTCGAGTAACAAACATAGCCGGGAGAAGCACGAAGGCTGGGGAAAGAGCGATGGCTCAGGTCAGAACGATGGCTGGGGACAAGACGACAGCTGGGGACATGACGATGGCTGGGGTCAGGATGGCGACCCGGGAGAAGAAGACGACGAGGAAGATGAGTGGGATAATTCACAGCACCACTATCACGTCACCCCATTGAAAGAGGATGCACAGAACAAACCGGCTAATAATCTGACATCCAAGACGCTTTTACGTGCCCTCAAGGGCGGTTACTGGAAGCCTACGGATGCAGATTCTGTCCCGAACAATACGGCCGATATTTCCAACGCTATCTTCCTTGAATCTGATAAAGCTGCTTTTCTTCCTGTGAAACTGGCCATATTTGGTGGAAAACGAAAGGCCAGAGACCGGATACACTGGATGTTCTCACCGGACAATGACAAGCGAGTGTCCGCTATGCTCGAATGGATAAGGGCGAAAGACTCTGGCCTAGGTTCACTAGGTGTATGTATCCTTCCTTCGGGTGATACACTCATCTCAATATCATATATCAGCTTCAAAAATTCTTACAAACACGAGAGCGAGGGGCACTCTTCGTAAATGTGACCTTTCGCCTCAAGAAATATCCGAACCAGCCAGTATTTGATTGGCTCACTTTTGACCAACTTAATGCTACTGCAGATCGTATCCTCCAAGAGTCACTTCTCACATGTGATCCCGCATCTCAGGCTGTGATCTTTATTTACCTACCATCACCGACCGGAAATAGCGTTGCAATGTGGCGGCGGAAAGTCACTGTGCCTGATAATGTCCGCTCCAGGTACAAGCAAGAGATTCAAAATGTGAAGGCTGGGCTTAAGCGAGACAAGGATTATGTTATCCACGTGGATGAGTGAGCTTTGCCTTCCTTTGCCTCTATAACTTGTAACTTGAACCTTGCCTAATAGGTTACCTCCCAAGCGAAAAGGGAAAAAGGTGCAAGCCGCAAACAAACTACTATCGTCGAAACGGGTGGCGAAACAAAAAGCGAAGGAGGAATCAGCAAAAGTAGTACCTGTAAAGCACCAACGTGGACAATCTCTGCCCGCTGTTGTGATAACTGGAGAGAAAAAGCGCAAGTGGTGGCAGAAGCTACGCTTCGATATCTAGCAGCGCCGAGTCAAAAGTCCACTGCTGTCATATTCGTTGTTTTCTGCTTTCCTTATGTATCACGTATCTAATATGTACTTTTGTTCAATATATATATAGACTTGTACTGTCGTAGGCAGTATTAAGCAAAAGTGGAAGTTGGTGCTAATGATTGACAAGTTCCCACCTAGCACGTAATGCTCACATTCATGATATACTAGTAGTAGTAGCAGTTGTTATGGTTGGTCGCAAGAGTATTATACCAAATATGTCTATTTTTACGCCTTCTGGAGCCACATGGATAACAGCCTGGCCACGTGCCGTCTAGGCGTAAACTTCTCTCTTCCCTCATCGCATATGGGCGTCCCTTCAACAGGCAGTCACTCCCAACAACCTACAGTTTGTCCAGTCCATAGTATTTTGAACGTATTGAAACCGGTAGCAATCAGATTCAACATGCATCAGAGACCTCACCAGTACATCCCAGACGACCTATTCCTGGTGTCATACACCTTGCAGTTGTGACTGCCTTCATCATTCCCATAACCCTATTTCCCTATATCCTAGCAAGGCGCCAGTTGTCCGTTTTGAAACATCAGCTGGCAGAAACGCGCACTAGTCTCAGGGTGCTACATCAAGAGCTCAATCTAACTTGGCGAGAAGTGGTCAGTAACAAAGAACAGGTTCAGCAGCTGCAAGGGTCGTTGCAGCAGATCAAACGTGACAACGACGAATCTAATGCCTTAAATGAGCGTAAAGAAGTAGAAAGGACAAAGCTTGAGAATGAGATCAAGAGTGATTTGCAGAGGCTCTTGAAGGAAGCCCGGACTTCTAGGTAATCCTGATGATCGTCGGTCCGTAACGTTCGGAGGTGACAGAGACCTTGTATAGAGCTCAAGCTATCCTGCTACGTGCATTGGGGGCTTCGTTAGCCGATGTCGCTGCGTTCATGCATGAGGTCGATCTGGAGATGGGTCTAGTTGCTACTAACAATGCGGACCAGCGGGGTATCGAGCGGTTGAGACTACTGGCCATGCAGATGGAGAAGAACCCTGATCTAAAAGTAAGTGAGCAATCGGGCACTGACATGAATGTGGATCGTCCCAAGTCTGCGGCCAGTACAATGGATTCGCAGTAGCGGGATGATACTTATGTTATAACTTGTAAATTAGGCTGTACATCCTATGAAATTGAATTGTAGTAATACAAATGCGCGTTCCTAGCAAAGTCCTACAGAGCACAGAAATATCACCTTCATGCAGTGAAACCACATTCCGGGGGTATGGTTTCTCACGCGTCATTCACCAACGGCCTCATTGTTTCACGTCGTCTGTGCGCATGTTTTGGGCCCCGTACAACGTTGCACGAGTTGTGTGCTGAGTATTGAACAGCAACCTCCTCTTTGAAACATACTCGTCCGCAAAAAACCACTGGTTTCAATGGTAACCACGGGTGGAACCTCTCAGTCGTCTGGTACGACCGTGGAATCTAGTTGCTACCCCCCAGAAAGTCAGCGATCCATGGATGACCCCAGTTCACCTTCTCCGAAATTTGAGAATACTGCGGGTGAAGAGCAAGCACTTGAATCTCACGAAGTGATTGAACTCCAGTCGTTTAGTGAGCGGAAAGCATGGATTGAGGAGAAGATCAAGGTCCGTGCTATGTATCTAATGAATATAATCTGGTTCACTCGAGTATCAGTTCTTAGAGAAAATGCCACCCATTGAAGTTTTCGCTGGCTTGGACGCGGTGCGCACCTCGTCAGAGCATGTCCCAGAGTTGCCTACTCCGGAAGAATTAAGCCAATGGGTAACGGAACATGACGCAATTGAGAAGGAGACGGAAATTTTCGACAGAGGGGAGCTCACAAAATTGAGACAACTTACGAAAGGTGAAGTGGCCCGCCAACTCCATGTACGTTCGTAGTATAATAACATTTACCAGCTGCTACCCAACGAAATTTGTCCCCGGCCGATACAGATGTCATTGAGCTTACGCTTACGACCATTTACGCTCTGGACAAGTTACTTCATTTGTTGCGTGACCGATCCGAAAATTTGGAGCTTCTTGGTATTCGGCTGTCGTGGGAGGAGAGTCGGATCGCTGCTTGGGTGGAACGTCGAAAATTACTAGACGACCTGCGGACATTCTTAGAACATCGCGCTCGATGGAGCCCATCAGCGTACTCGAAGCTGCCCCAGGGAGACGAGCATCATGATATGCAGCGTCGCAGCTCGGTAACTTCACTGGCATCGGTCAATTCGGATACCATAGGCACCTTAGCTGGATTCTCTCGCAGCGTTCGTTTCAAATTGGCGGAACTCCTATCTCGTGATGCTGCCCAATTCGCTGCGCGTGTGACGGCTCTGCGCCACGGAAGAATATCAGCAGCTGGAAAAATACTCGATAAAATCATAGAAAATAGTCGAAAGCCTGTTCCAGAGGAGCTACTCGACGAACAGGATAGGTTGGAAGAAAAAGGCATCACGGATATGGAGCATCTAGGCAAATTCGTCATGAACATGGTTATGCAGTGGAGAAAGTACATCTATTCCAATTTATATCTTAACCCACAATATTGAACTGATTGAAATAGGGCAGACGAAATATACGTCGAAACTATGAAAGACGAAACAATGGCCCAAAACCTATTAGAGGAGATTGAAATAGCGAAACTTCATCATCCGACCCCTCGGCAGAGCGCGTCTCTTACATCCAGAGCTGACACCTTAATCAAACGCCTCGCTCTGAGAGGTAACCCTGCATTGCCAACAAGCACGTTTCCATGTCCGGAACACACTTTATTTGACGACCAGAAGGACTCTAACAAAGCACTCATCCAACTGCTTTCTACCGAGATCGCAAATGCCACCGATGCCGCTCAAAAAGCTGATGCTGCAGCCAAAGGATATCAATTAATCCTTGAAGCTGTCAAACGGGTCGATGGTCTAACTGCCTCGGCCCGGGAGTTGTCAGCCACGTTTACCAGCCTCATCACCCGTATACGGGAGGGCGTTTCAGCTGAAGAGGGCGATGGATCGCCCCCCAATCTTACATCTAATCTATGCTTGGACCCCTCCCGTCACTCGGTTTTTCTCGCCCTCCTCCCTTCACTCCTCCAGGAAACTGCTCATACATCTGACCTTGCGACCCAAGTCCTATCAAGGTCACTTCCGGCTACTCTAAACTTAAATCATCCCGGTATCAGTGCTGAATTCAGAACTGCCGCCATGGCCGATTTTAGACTACTAGAATCTCTGCACAACCAAGCCCGAGAAGCATGTGACGATGTTCAGGCAAAAAGTGCCAGGTTACGCGAAGCACGAAGGATACAAGCCTCGGTTGAGAACATTTTGGTCCAACTAGAAGATGTCAGGCAGAGAATTGCAGACGCGATGGAAATGGTTCGTTTGCGCCAAAACCCGGGTTCTTCTGAGGACCCTCCGGTGCATGAAAGTCTATCTGCGGAACCAACCCCAGATACAACACTGAGGGCACAGTTCGAAACAGAGATACTTCAACTCGGCTCTCAAATGACTCGAGAAATTGATGTTCCACTTGCTTCTCTCGACAAAAACCTGGAAGACACTCTAAAACAATGTCTTTTGCAGAGATCCTCTGAACCGCAGAAATACAAAGATGGATTGATGAAAATGGTAGAAGTATTAGATTTAATCCAGAGACAAGCCAGTATCATGAGGATTGTCCGAACGGAATTCAACGATATCCAACTACGCATCGACCACGCGAAGTCCGGGATCGAGATGCACATAGATCAAGTTCTTACAGGTCGACTTGTCAATGGGAATATCCCAGAGTCTGGCATCAGCCTGCAAGCCGTCCTAGAAGTGATGGAGAACGAGGTCACCAAATTTACCGACGGGCTACCTGATCGAATACTATTTGTCACCCAGCCCATAGCTCCTTTTTCTGTGACTTCTGTTCCCGGAAAGAAACGATTTCCTTCTATGGACTATAAATTCGGGCAGCACGTAACCTCCCTAGAGCTGCCATTTGATCTGGATGTGCTCAATGGCACAATTCGTGGTGACGCCAACTCATTCGTAATAACGCTGAAAGGACGGATAGAGGCTTTGACGCAGAAGCTTGCTCACTTCCATCTTGCAAGTATGGCCAACGAATTTGACACAGCCCTTGCCACGACAAACCTCAAGCTTACTAGCGTTCATCAAGACCTCGTAACTCACAAATCTGCCTTGTCAGACATTTCCTTACGAGGAGATGACACCGCTAAAGTTCTACGAACACTATCTCAAGGCATGGAGAAGGCCTTGCAAAACGAACGCATGGAACTTTACCTTTGTTTTGCGTCTATTCAGGAGTTGATTCAGAAAATGAATGCCGTCGCGGGCACGCAGGATCTGTCTGTACGCGACGCTCTGTATTCTTCCCGACGCCGAGCGATGGAGGATGCCCAGGCCCGGTACCAGAGCTGGGATGCCGAGTTGTCAGCTTTCATAGCGGCCCTGTCCATGGAACAGAAAGCTGTGCTAGAGAGGCTGGAGCGGCTGGAGAATTTCCGAATTGAAGAGGAGCGGCGCCTTCAAGAGCAAAGAGAACGATTGGCCATAGAGGAATCAGAGCGTAGACGCGTCGAACAGGAGAGGCTTGAGCGCGAGGAGCAGGACAGGTTGGAAGAGATACAGCGCGCTGAATCCCTCAAACTGCAGACAAATAAGCAGAGGCTTGCTTTTGAAGAAGCCGAAAAAGCACGGCTGGAGCATGAGCGTGTGGAGGCGGAGGAAAAACAACGACTAGAGGAGATACGGCTAGCGGATGAAAAGCGAACGCAGGATTTAAAGGATCGAGTTGCAGAGGAGGAGGCTGAAAAGGCTCGTCTCCAACATGAGCGGCAGGTAGTAGAAGAAAAGCTACGGTTAGCGGAGCAAGAATTGGCAGAGGAACGCCGTTTTCAGCTTGAAAAGGACCGTATCATTTCCGAGAAACTCAAACAAGATACAGCACGAAGGCTTTCAGATCCAGAACAATTGCAACCCCAAACGCCAGATGCACATCCACATGGGGAACATCAACGCCAAGCGGAGGCTCACGTTGCTGCTGACCGGCTGCCACATCCTGTGGAAGGGGGGAAAATTAAGACTAATCGTTTAAAGCGCCGCTCTATGGATGGGTCGCAGTACGATGCCAAAGGAGGACCGTCAGCGGATGAAAAGAGAGGACAGAGCAACGACACGACTGGTCAAGAACGCATCAATCCAGCAGGCACAGACAAACCGAGACTTTCACATGAAGAAGGTATATTGTTGTTCACCCCTCTCTCGTTTGTCTGGTAACGTCCTCCCCAGACGTCTTCACCTTGTCAACCGCCCCTATCGAGGGAACGCCAAAAACGCAGGAGATGAAGCATATTCAAGCCCAGGTCTTAGCATTTCGAAAGCAACTCCGTTCTATGAATATCAATGAGGTCGCTCGTCCCAAAAACGCCTCGGCGAATCTTCCTAATTTCGGACAAGTCAAGAAAATGACTCGAGAATTCTCCAGTATAAAATCAGGCGCTTCTCTACTTCCTCTGTCTGTGTCAGACTCATCAGCGGATGTGGAGCTTAAGTCTCTCAAAGCAGAAATCGAGACCTCTGCTGAGTTGATGCAAAGGGTCGAAAAGCTCGCACAAATGATGGAAGAAATCCAGAAGTGTGATTTGGCCCTTAGTGACCTTCTTGAACATATCGACTGTTATCCTGCCTCACCCGGCAATTTTGTGTCTATACAACAACATAACTCGCCGAACGCGTCAGCTGAAGGACAGCTGACCACACATCTTACCTTTACTCGAAGCACAATCGAGAGTATGACCTTGAAGTTTGGAAGTGTGTCTGGTGATTCTCGTGCAGTAGCGGAAAAGGCGCGTATCGTCCAGACATGGAGTGAGCTAGAAGAAATGGCGCTCGAACGGTTAGGGGGAAGGAAGTCAAGACCATCAAGCGCAATCAGCTCACGGCCCGGCTCAGGGCGGAATAGTAGCGCCTCGACAACCAACATACATTCCTCTAAGAAGTTTGCCGGATATTCAAATCTCTCAGCATCGTCACATAAACGGCTCCTCGTCCCTAATCACCCAACGCCTCGGCGTGCCGTGTCCGGAGGTTCTGCTGAAGATCATAGTCGACCGCCAAGTCAGGTGTCTAGCTTATCATCTAACAGAGCGGTATCCGGCCCCTTTGCGGCCTCCATATATGGCTCCACGTTTGCATCCCGACAAAGAACAACGAGCCTCTCCAACTCACACTCCACCCCAACTCAACATACCTTTTCGACTCCCGCTCGAACCAGAGCGCAGACTTCACAGCATCCCCACACCTCTTCACCACCTGGCCCAGAGATATCATCTCATTCTCGCTCGACTCGCGATCGCACACGCTCATCAAGTTCCATGTCAAGCTGGTCACGAGCTCCGAGGAACTCACTTTCATCAACAGCGCCTACCTTCAGCAGCTCCAAGATAAAAAAGAGGCCCACAGTTCCAAGGAAGACCTACGTCCCTGATCCAAAGAACAAACTGGATGTCGCAGTTGGAGATGTTGTAAACCAACTACCCGTTGGTATCAATGTGGAGGGAGTCTCAGAAACATGGCAGGACCAGAGCGGGAAATATTGGATAGGAAATCAAGACCCCAAACTTTGCTTTTGTCGAATTCTACGTTCGCAAACCGTCATGGTCAGAGTTGGAGGTGGCTGGAGTGAACTTTCGAAGTAGGTTATTTTATATCTCCTCATCAATACTTCCTCCTTATAACTATTTGCCTGCTCAGATTCATCAAGGACCATTTTGCGGATAGCTTCCGCCTTTTACCAGAATCTCCTCCTCGTCCCGGACTTCCCGAGGAAAGATGGATAAGTTCCGCTACACTCCTTGAGGCGTCTGTAGAAATTGAATCCCCACCAGTCCCTCCGCGTACCCCTGAACCAGCGATACCCTTTGTCCCTTCCTTCGCTTTATCTACTCCCAGTGGTCAATCCATGAAGTCTCCATCAAATTCTCCATCTGCGAAGGGTTCTCCATTGACGCCTCTCCAATTTATGAGACGCGCAGATATGGATACGCTATTACGACCTGTTACCCCAACAAAACCTTCGGCAGCACTTCGCCCCCGAAACGCAGCTGCTCAGATCACTACCCCAGCTAGAAACTCTGTCTGGCGACCCTGACGCATCCACGAACCACTTCCTTCCTATATCACTGAGAATATCATAAAATCACGTTTTATCACAATAGACACCATTGATTAATCTGTCGACTAGACGACCTTGTTCTTCGCTTTATGTACTAGTAGTTTTCTTGATGACCATTGACCAA
The DNA here is from genome assembly GCA_018221785.1 of Calocybe gangraenosa. NCBI lineage: Eukaryota > Fungi > Basidiomycota > Agaricomycetes > Agaricales > Lyophyllaceae > Calocybe > Calocybe gangraenosa. The sequence continues at coordinate 149,436 of JABCKK010007924.1, forward strand.
CGACCAACACAATTACTTAATTGACCAAAAAAAGATGGTGCCAATATCAGCAACTTATTACTACGTATCCCGCCCTCTACATCTCTTCGCCCGTTTTGTCACCGGAACACGTATGTATTCTCCATATTTCTCCCTGTCTACTTTGCGTTTTCGTGTTGTAACGATGCCATGTGCTCGCGCAGAATGCCTCTTGAGAAGGTCTTGGCGAACGAAAGCCGTATCCGGACATATGTTGCAAACGAACGGTTTCGCACCGCTATGGCTTAGTTCATGACGCTTGCATTCGTTTTTGCGAAAGAATTGGGACGGGCTATACACCTTTTGATGTCTTATCAGAGCGACGAATCTAAAAAACACTTACCAGAAAGCACATGCAAATGGTCGCTGGTCCAGATGAGAGCCAACGTGAATAAGAATATGGTCTCTTCTCTTGTTAGTTTGGGAACAACCAGAGATGTAACATCTGAATTCCTTCACAAGCTCACCCCGGCTGGACAGCTTCCCAGCGAACGATACTAACCAGGTATTGTCAAACATCCGTCCGGGGTTGCGGATACGGTAACGCCTGGCTTTCGCCTCGAATTCTTCAATATCAACGCCCCTATGCGCATCTAAGACTGGTGTACCGAGATTGATGCCCAACGACGATGGCTCTCCCTCACCAACAGCAATTGACTGACAGGAAAGAGTTTCGATAGTAGCAACCTGTTTCACCCTCTTTGTGTCCTGCTTTCCGTGGTTAGAAATCTGTGTTCGTTTCTTTGGTCGAGGACTAGGAAATGGAGAAGAATCGCCGCTAGAGTAATAGTGTTCCATATCCTCATAGTCACCGCTGTTATCGTCGGATAGTACAGGTGAAGGAGCCTCGTGACGAGTACTCAACTGACATGCTTCCTTCAATTGATGAGTCTGGAGTGCGCTCACAAGGAAGGTTCCGGGAAGAGCGACAGGTTCAAGATAAATATCACTTTTACTAGGCGATTCAGTTGTGGTGTGAGCGGGATTCACACCCAAAGAGTGGTCCGATCCGATGTCTTCCCTATTTCCTGTGCCAGAGGTAGCCTCGCTTTCACATTCCGGTATAACAGGCCAGGATGAAAGTTCATCTCCAACAGTCTTACCCGAAGATGTGCTAAAAGGTGGAAAGGCACTGTTAAAGTCGTCCCCCATACATCGAAGTGTGAAGTTAGCTGTTGCAGACAAGTGTTCGGCCAATAAGTTGATAGAAATGCCAGAAGCGGCCGCAATTGAACTGAAGCTTAGTTCTGCCACATCCTTTGAGTAGGAGTAATCAGCAACATCTTTTGCAGGGGGGTGTTCAAAATCATTAGCTTCGGATGCAAGTCCAGACATCGAGCAAGATTGAGACCATGAAGATGAAAGTTCCTGTTGATAAAGGCGATTGAACTCATCGTCGACGAGCTTGTCATCTCGCTGTGATTGAAAAATGGTTGATCTGCAAAGGGTATGGAAAATTGGTTCGTCTATGCTGTGTCTACAGTGTTCGAAGTCCTTCGTGTATTCTCCGCGGTTTTCGTGATTTTGATGATAGGTTATCCCTAGCCCAGCGAAGAAAGAATCAGAGACTGGGGAAACTGGGGAAACTGGAGCGTTTGACTGAATTTCTTCGTTAAAATCTAGGCGGGATCGTAAAGGCGATATAGACTGGGAAGGGCTAGTTCCAATATGCGACGCCAGCGTCACAGGAGTTGAGTAGTTTGAAATAGGCATGTCGATGTAGAGGCTGTCGAACGCCATGATTATAGATAGTTGTAAGATAGAGATCCTCTAGTATAGAATGGCGTAAAGTCGACTAGAAATTGCTACAAACTGCTCTGGCCATGGATGTTGTACAAGTAAAGGTAATACAGCCCACGGCTCTTACTTATGGCAAGGACCTCGGAGATTACCGATAGCCCTCATTCCGCTATCTCCCAACCAATCTCTCTCCCTGCCCAGAAAGGAACCACGCTATCGCTGCCCAGCGAGTATTTTTCGTTAATCGAGAACTTCCCAAACCTCGGTCTTTTAAGCGTGATTCTCTGCTGGTGTTCAAGTTCCATGGGAATTTCCTGTTTGTAGAACGCTCTCCCGAAACTGCTGACAAAACGCTCTAGTTTGTCAAGTGCACCAAATGACTCCAAGAGATGTGCGACAAGAGGAAGCAAAATTGGAGAGGTATAGATTCCTGCCGCGCAGCCATGTGAAGGGGTACTTGTAGATTTGGTATGTGGTAAGTGAGGTGCAGAATCCGAACCAAGGAAGAACCGATGGTGGCCTAGTTGTGATGCTCCAGCAGGTGATTATCGATCGATACCAAGAAGAACGCGTACCTTCCAGTATCACTTCTCTGAGAGCTTGTCTATCATCAGGATATTTTGCAACCGGCTTGCAATAATGCCATGACTGGCCGGCCCAGTCGTCAACAACAAGCGCAAGGTGGTGAGCAGTTATGGTACACGCCACAGTTGGGCCACAAGACTTTACAGCTTCTACTGCGGCACGTGTCGTGGCGTGTTCAAGAACGATGCGCAGCCTGGGGAATGTTGCATGTAGTTTTAAAAGGTGGGGCAGAAACTTGGCCTCAGCATTAAGGATGTGTGTATTCTGTTAAAAATACATGAGGGTTGTTCTTGGGAAAAGGAGAGATGTAAGATGCAGACAGTAGCTGTATCTGACGGAATTTCTCCATGTAGGTTAAGAACCATGTCAACCTCTTGCATTGCCTCAAAGACGGGATAATAAACCTCATAGGATTCGATGCCCCCGTCTGAGTTTGTGGTGACACCTCTTGGATACGATTTAACGCCTGAGAAAGACGATTTGTGTATGAACATCCAGATAGAAGGGACTGCAACAAACCCACTATGCCAGCTTTTTCTGCTTTCTTAATCTCGTCCGGGGTCACTTCTGGAGAAAGATAAAGTGTCATTAGGTATGTCACGCTAGGGTCAAACTTCTCAAGCTCTTTCTTGTACTCGAGCGCTTGTGTAGTGGTCGTGATGGGCGGATTTAAGTTTGGCTATATTCTCAATGAGAAAGTGTTCTTCATTGTGAACATGGTTAAACTTGCCATAACGTATACCATTTCGAACCCTCCTTTTCTGATATGGGGGGTGACCAGCGCAGCCAGCGATCCTTGTCTCAAGTGGACATGAAAATCGGCAGGGGATGTGACTGATATTGTAGATGACATATTGACTGGAATGAGTTCTTATTAGTTCTATGAGAATTCATCGCTCTTCAAATATCAGATACTCACATGGTAGTGGTACTACTATAGATAAGATGGATCCATCTTATCATGATAAATGTTGAAACGACCACGTGACTAGAACGCGTTTATGGTTCAGCCCCGAACGAAAAACAGCCAGAGCGGGTTTCAACATTCGAACATCCTTGGTCCCTGCCGACATATCCCATCCTCCTCCGCCTGTCGCTGTTACCACGCTTTTCAACTTAAAGGGAACTCAGCTCACAAATGGTCGCCGCAGGCTCCATCACAGTTGCAGGTGCGTGTCGTCTTGAGTTGCGACCAGCAGTGAAATTGACGTTGGAACTTCTGTAGTGCGAGTGCGACCTCCAACATCATGGGAGGCAGCCCGATTACCTGAAATATGCTACGACACCACATATCGCGGGGATGGCGCATTATCAGCCCCCGCAAGAGTTCATCATACAGCCATGCTCCGAGATATCGTTCAGATCGTTGACGACCGGATATTGACTTTCGATCCGGACGAAAAAGATCAGGCAAGGGCGTTTGTTGAAAGAGGATTTATGCCTCCTGGGACGAAACGTTATAAGGATAGGAGGTTTATGTTTGACAAGGTGTTTGGCCACGAGGCGCAACAGCAACATGTATATGATGCTACTGCACAACCACTTCTCAAAGGGCTTTTTGATGGCTACAATGCTACAATTTTTGCTTATGGCGTGCGACCGTTTGACCTTTTCCATGTCTATATATTGACCAAGTTCGATCCTAGGCAACGGGTTGCGGCAAGACGCACACCATCAGCGGCACAGAATCTGACCCAGGGATTATATATCTTACCATGGCGGACTTATTCCAGCAAATTGAAGAACGTAAAGATGATTGGGACATTGACGTGGTGGTATCTTTTCTGGAGATCTACAACGAGGAGATCCGCGACCTACTTGCTGAGCCAGGCTCCAATGCATCACGTGGAGGGCTGTCTATCCGTGAGGACAAAACCGTGAAAGTAGTAGGACTTATAGAACTCAAGCCAAAGACGGCTGAAGAGGTCAAGCAAATCGTCTTGTTGGGAAATCTCAGGAGGACGCAGAGCCCAACTCATGCCAATGAGACCAGCTCGCGATCACATGCTGTGTTGCAAGTGCACGTCACACAATCTCCCCGGACCGCAGCTCTCACTGAGCAACGAACTATGGCAACACTTTCTATCATTGATCTTGCAGGAAGTGAGCGGGCTGCTGCTACCACCAACATGGGTCAACGCATGATCGAGGGTGCAAATATTAACAAGTCTTTGCTCGCATTAGGCAACTGTATTAATGCCCTATGCGAGAGTGGCGGCGCCATCCGCCATGTACCATACCGAAACAGTAAACTTACCCGTCTTCTGAAATTCTCCCTCGGTGGTAATTGCAAGACAGTGATGATTGTTTGCGTTGCGCCAACATCGAACCATTTTGACGATACACATAACACCCTCGTTTATGCCGAACGTGCAACGAAGATAAAGACTAAAGTCGTCACTAGAAACGTCGTAAACGTCGATCGACACGTCGGACGTTATGTGGAGGCCATCAATAGGTTAAACCAGGAGATCTTGGAGCTCAAGGCCAAGCTTGCAGGGCGAATTGAAGCGGAGAATACGGTCGTTCGTCGAAAAAAAGCAGAAGCAAATGCAGAAGTTGAGAGGGCGAAGAGCGATATCAAGGCCAAGATGGAGCAGACAAAAGCTTCAATCGTGGGTGGTGCCGCCTGTAGCGGCACAATTACGGTTGCGAAAGTTAAGCTTGCGGCTATACGCGCGAGACTTGCACAGCTCGACGCACAGGCGTTATTGGGTACTCCCTCTACGGATTTGCAAGCAGAGAAAGCATTATTACAAGCCCTGGCCCAGCCAGAAGAACAAGTTACGAGAAGCACATCATCGTTCATGACCCAACTTCAACGCGCCTCTAATTCCAATGCTATGTTCGAGGCCACTATGCGCGCCGTGTCGGAACGGAAATCAGAGAGGCTTGACGATGTTAGTATTGAAAATGTCAAACTTGAAGCCATGTGTAAAAAGGCGGAAATGGAGAAAACCAAGGCGGAGAAAGAACGCGACGTGATGCGGGGCGCTGTTGAGGGAATGGCTGATATTGTAGTGAACCTCGTAGGAATGCTTGGGAGGTGTACAGTGGTGGCTGGTGAAGCTGTGGATGCTTTGGGTGGAACACCTAACACCTCGGACGCGGTCGTGAAGGTGATAAAGGCGCTTGGGTCCGTCAAAAAAACGAATGACGAAACGTTTGAGAAATTGGTGGGCGTTTCGACTGAGGGATACGCCATGATGACTCGAGATGCTCCTTTATCCTTTGAGACCTTCATTGGCTACAATACAACTTTCACGCGAAGGATCAGCTCAGGGCCCGCTGTTCTTCAAGCAAACCCATCCACGAAACCTTCCAGACGATTATCAGGATTCGGTACCAATAGCCTATCAATACCGGAGTCCCGTCACCCTCATCGTTCTCCTCGCAAATCGTTGCGCGCAAGTCTTTCGCAGCCATACAGAAGGATACCGGACAGAGAGAAGAAGGCACCGAAAAGTTCTAAGAGTGTGCAGTGGAGGGACGAGGCTGGACAGGGCGAGATCGATGATCGTGGCTTGAAGTTACCTTCAGTCGCTGTGGCGGTCATACCTGCCAGCCCAGAAACTGATGTCACACTCTCATCAGGCAATAGTATAACTCTACCGAGATCCACATCCCTGGGCAGTTCCGAAAGTGACTGGGAGGACGAGACAGACAGGGCCGATGAAAGTATCCACCTCAGCTTCAGCGCCTCGCTTCCTGCATCAACACGATACGATACTTCGGCTGGTTGTTCGACATCTGCCTCCGCTAGAAGACACAGGCCTAGCCACTTAGATCCACGCTTCCTCAGTTCAAGATCGCGAAGTGTAACACTAGGCAGCCTTGCAGAAGGAGATGAAAGCAGTCCAGAAAGACGGAGTAATCCTCTGTCTGATATGAGCAATAATCACGGAGACCGCTCGTTTTCTACGAACAGTCTGCATGTGCCCAAAGTACGCGATCGTAGTCCTGGGCGCCGGGGACCATCTACACCAAAAAGAGGCGGAATGTCATCTATCTCTGGGCTGGGGGTGATGAAGACCACCAATGGAAGGCGTCGATCGAACATCGGATCGGCGCGCAATGAGAAGGGCAGGAGACGTTCAAGCATGATTCCGCAACTTTCACCTCCAAACAGCGAAGGAAGTGGCGGGCCGCGACGAGTCATGTTGGCTAGTCCTGCTAAGCGGACGAAGCGGGTGTCGTTGACTAAATCGGCCACTGTTGGTCCATTGAAACTTAAATCTCCCCCGCCTGGACCGAGTCCTTCCGTGTCAACTATCTACCTGGATGCCAACGCAGATACGAGCTTCAATAGGGCGAGGAAGGCGACTTGGCGATGAACCATTCGTTCAATCTTCGCGCTTCGACACGTGGGCGGCGCCCATTCTGTTGGCATATTTTCGATCGTTGATGGTATGAGTTCAATTTTTACGACGACTGCACAGCCTATGCCTCATTCTTCCCCTATTGTTGTCTCCATTCTGTATACCCACTCATCCTGTCCAGCACTCTTGTACTTCCGTTATAATTTCTATTTATGATCGACACGTCGTCAATGTAGAAACCAGAACCTATGTTGGAACACCTAGGCTAGTACTAGAATTGTCCAAAATGGATTGGATTTTAATGCAACTCATATTACACGTTTTACTTCAAAGAAGGACTGCGGAAATTATTAGATATGGTATGGGGAAGGAACATTGCAACATACTTTAAGATAGTATATCTGCCAACCAACAACCGAAAACAAGACCAGGGCTTGCAATATAGACCACCACTTGACGCGAGAATTCGTAGATTCTGCCGTGTTCCGATGAGTCCGTTCCCTGACGACGATATATTCCTGCTCGTCTTTTACTACCGTTAGCGCATTCGCCAGAGACCGTACTTCTCGTTCTACTGGCGCAATGATGTCTGTGGGGATGGTCTGAGGTTATAATGTTGGTCCACAAGAAAAGGAATAGCTAACCATCCCCCCCTCCGACATAAACGATCCCATGGACGTTGAAGCTATGGCGCCGATTGGATGCAAAGTTATGTGCCATACCAAGAGAAAGACGTGGTTACTGACCTGACTATCTTTTCTGTAACAGCACTCATCTGGTTGGAAAAGCAAAGTTCGTGCTGTCCATTCTTTTCGGCAGTGATTGAGATAGAGCCCGTAGATTGTCGTATCTGTTTTCCCAAGACGCGGCCATCCGGGTCTGTCAACTGGAATACGTCGTCAGGAAGATAGGACAACCCGGATATAAAAAGGCTACGCCAACAAACCCAAAAATCAATATCCAAGTGGCCTCCTCCTCCGACCTGGTATGTGACGGTCATCTAGGTTTGGAGCATGAGAATCGTGTATTATGACTGATGAAGCAGACAATATCTGACCTTGTCGTGTACGTGTAGGTCTTCAAAGAAACATTCTTTTTGTGCAGGTGGCACCGTTATTGAATGTGCAGATACTAAGATGGGGAGGAATACAAGTAGTATAAGGTATGCGCTGAGACGCAACGATCTGGTCATAACCGCAAGCATTACAGTTGGCTGGCTGGCCACCGAGTTTACCTTTTTAGCGAAGGGACCCCAATCACGTAATCTCGGGGTCCTCTCCCTCATATTATTTTCTTTTTGCACTGACCCTTCATCAATCTGGCAACCCTTGCTTGATCTTTTATTCGTTTTACCCAAAAATCACTCCTCATATCCATATATCATGTCTGAAAACCCAGATGCTCTTGCGCCTAGAGTATGTCATCTTATCTTACACCTTGATCATACACTAGAAATCCACCTTTCCCAACTGATCACCGTCCTATCGTGCAGGAGGAGGAGGCCGATGTTCACTTCGAGCCAGTCATCAAGCTCACAGAACAAGTAGATACAAAAACGAACGAGGAAGATGAGGAAGTCCGCTTCAAGATGTACGCCGATCTGTCATCTACGTGTCTTTATTAGCAACATCATCCACTAACTCGTCTGCTATCCCGTGCGATACACAGGCGTGCAAAGCTCTTTCGATTTGACACCGAATCTGCCGAGTGGAAGGAACGTGGTACTGGTGATGTCCGTCTACTTGAACACAAGGAAACCAAAAAAGTTCGGCTTGTCATGCGTCGCGACAAAACCCTGAAAGTCTGTGCAAATCACCTCAGTAAGTCGACCATGGTCTTTCATGTTGTCACGGAGGGACTTAGCCGCTTTTTAAAATCAGTCTCAGCCGATATGCGGCTACAACCCAATATTGGATCCGATAGGAGTTGGGTTTGGAAAGTATTGGCAGATTACTCCGAGTCACCCCCAACCGCAGAGACACTTGCGATCCGTTTTGCTAATCCTGGCAGTGAGCTGATACCTTTTACTATTCCCTGATCGCTGTATTCATTCATTACCTTGAAGATGCTGAACAGTTCAAGGCTGCATTTGAAAAGGCCCAAGCCACTAATACTGGCTTGACCGGAACCCCCCCTACTACGGCTACCCCCAATGAGGGACAGGATGAGAAGAGTGATGAGAAAAGCGATAACAAAGTCGCTGAGGAGGGCACCCAGGAAACAGCTGCTGAATCAGGTGAACCTGCTGCAGATGCCGAGAGTAAGGACGAGAAGGACAAGAACACTAGCGCTGCATAAATGCCGCGGAACCATCTCTTATGAATTTTCGTCTTTCGTCTTTCGCATACCAGGTTCTTTCATTGCCCACCAATACTAGTAGTTTACACCACATGACTCAAGATTTATGAATGCCATATTCGATGAGTTACCCACTTCATACGTTTCGTCGTCAACGGTAATTCGCCAAGGTTATTAGCGTCTAAGAGCTAAGCCTTCCTCCTTTGCCCAAGCTTCCCAAAAGGCAACGCCTTCGCCCTTCTTCCAGTACCCTGCTGATTTCTCACCACGGACGACCTCGGCTGTGACTAAAACATGGCGAATATCAGATCCACTGTTGCTGTAGATTTAAACACCTAGAATTGTAATGACATTTTTGGTCACTTACGGAACTTCGTACATCGGCTCCAATAAGAGAGCTTCCTATATAAATGGATGAACATAGAGTGTATGTGTGATGATGAGGTAGCTACTGACCATAATGCCTCGAAGCCCTCGTGCGCCGCCCCCTCTCTCTGCCGCCCTTCGACATATCTCGTCTAATGCAGCACCCGTAAACCGAATCTCGACACCGGAATACCCAAAAAGTGACTGGTATTGTGACATCAAGGAGCCTTTCACTTCTGTTAAAATCCGCCGAAGATCAGGAACTGTAAGAGGTGCGAGCGTAGTTATTGAAGGCAAGCGAGAGATAAATTCTGGGATGAAGCTGAATTGGTGTTAGATACGATATCGCGGCGTAGCATGAGGATGTACCCATATTTGACAAGATCTAACCGTCGTTCAGTGAGAACAAGCACTTATAGATTGCAGAAGAACCCTACCTGAGGTCTCGACAAGGTCCAACGCGTTTGCAGCAGTTTTACGGTTCGGAGTAAAGAAGGGGACTGAATTCCCGTTTTCGGGGGCTGATAAGGTAGCCGTAAAACCAATGGACTTGAAGCTTAGATCAGGCCATGGAAATATAGCGCCAAAGAAGATACTTACCCCTTTGGCTACGCGTTGCTTGATAACGGCGTCAAGGCCGACGAATGCGCCACTGAGAATAAATAGTACGTTCGAAGTATCGATGTGATATGTGTCCGGTTTCGCTTGTGCAACTTATCAGTGAAAACTAAGCAGAGTGCAAAGTAGGGTTACCAGACGCCGCTGGCGCACGCTGGCTGCCCCGCGAGTGACCATCGCCTCCCGAGGGGCTTGGTAAATCAACAGAGGCGCCGCCTTTAGCTTGGACGGTGACGATAGAGCCTTCCATCATCCTCAATAGGGCTTGTTGAACACCTTCGCCGCCTACATCTCGCGAACTCTCCAAACCTCCTGCAGACTTCTTTGCAATCTTATCGACTTCATCAATGTATACAATCCCCATACTAGAAGTGGAGTGTCAACTTGTAACAAAAGAATGAGGCATCACGACCAACCTTGCACGTAATGGATCCCAACTGGCGGCTTGCAGCTACCTAGTTTAAGCCTTGTTTGATGGCCAGTAAATCTCTACTCACTAGACGCTGAATTGCCATATCAACATCCTCGCCAACATCTATAGATAGTTCCAGGTCAACTTATGACTGTGTTAATGTTGGGTTGTCTAACTAACAGCCTGCCTGTCAATAAAGGTTAGACTCCCTTCGATATGTAGTCCATAGAAAATACACCTTACTTGTGTAAATGATGTGGCATCACTGACAGAAAAAGGGACATCCAGAACTTTTGCGAGTGTCCTTGCTAATAAAGTCTTGCCTGAAGGGTAAATCAAATCAGGATGGGAAAACTGGCTGAAAGACGTATTCATACCAGAACCTGTCGGGCCTCTGATCCAATGGTAAATCACGGAAAATTACTTTTGATGGATAGGTTTCCTACATCACGAGTACATTGCTCTTCTCAAATAAGGGTAGTGGGTGTTGAGGGAACGGTGGGGCAGATGCACGTTGTTTACGCATGGGTCGAACCTGGGCAGTGGATACACCATGACGTTCATGTGCTGCCATTTCAGATCTTAACACGCAATATATTGGAGGAAAAGGTTCGGCATACGATCATCCACCAGGGGATCATACTCTGATTCACGTTCGGCCTCTTGAGCTTCTAGATACTGAAGATTTGCACGTACACGATTGTAGTGATTGAATACTCTGGAATATCAAGTCAATTCCGAATCATAAATGGGATTGAGAGGAATACAGACGCTACTGAAAGCACCTTCTTTGCGTTCTCTTGTCCAACGATAAACTCATTCAGATATTCAACGAGCTAACTTTTCTATTAGGATGTGTTATTGAAGTTGAAATCATAAGAACTTGTCGTGGTGTAGCCAATCCAAAACCAGGGGGTTTGCGTGGCACATCTTGCTCTCCACCGTCATCGTGTTCCCGAATTGGTTGAGTCCGAAGAGTGCGTGATGCTACCAATGTCCTTGAGAGTTTATAACGCAGCGGAGACAGCCTATGCCAGGCCGTGAACATCCTTGGACAGATCAATGTGAATTATAGGCCCTATAGTACACTGAGCAGGCCTAGTAGCCTATGATGAGTGAGAGGTCGGATCGGGGTTCATTGTATCTGTGCGAGGGGCCAGAGTTGATCATAAAAAGCGATGGATGTCCGAAATATACAAGTCCAAACAAATAGGCGAACCTCCTTCACTCCATGGGCAAAAGATCTCGTTCTCCGTCACCTCTTAGAAGATACGATGAGAGAGACCGTGGACATGGCTCGGAAGCTCTCTCATCTAGGTCCAAACAGCGCTCATTAAAAGGTGATCACGATGGTACGCGACACACACGACATCGCAGTAGAAGCAGGGATAAAGACAAAAACTCGTCACGGACCAAGAGAGAGAGAAGTCGTAGCAGGGATGCCGACAAAAAGGAGAAGAAGTATGTTACCACTTATCATCATCTACTATGACGCCTCATGGAATACTACACCAGACGCAAAAAGGACCATTCGGTAGAACGGCGGGCCAGGAAAGCAGAGAAGAAGCGAATAAAGGAAGAAGACGAGGCCCGTCAGGTAGCTGAACTCAGCGTGTACAGTGCTACGGACAACCCTTTCCACGACGTTAACCTTGGGCAGCAATTCCGTTGGCACAAAAAGAATGAAAAGGAACGGAAGCAAGGACTCACTATAGCAGAAGCCCAGAAACGTGACGCTATTCGGCGCCAGGATGCTAAGGAAGAGCTGGAGCGATTGAATCGACGGCGTGCAGAAAGAGAAGTAGAACAAAGTTTGAGAGAAGAGGAAGAGCTGAGGATGCAAAGACTACAAGAATCCGCTCAGATGTCGGACTGGTTATCCAAGGAAGGTGACTTTCAGCTGGTGCAAGAAAGGAGGAGGGCTGCCATTCGTGTAAAAGAAAAGCGCGCCAGGGCTATCGACTTTTTAGCTGTTAACTTGAAATATGTGAACCTTGGTTCCCATGAGGATGGGGATGCAGAAGATGAAACTGCTGGCCTCGAGATCGACCTGGATGAACCGTATAATATATTTGATGCAAGTGAAGCGTTCACCTATTTTAATATCTCTCCTCACGACTACTTAGAATCTGTCGACCCAACAAGTGGAAGAACTTCATGATGACATCGACCGCTACCTATCGCTAGAGGAATCTGAGGTCAATCTTGACTTCTGGACGGTATGATATTCGAAATGTCTGTCATTTTTATGTATACTCAGGATACGGCCTGGCAGAATATGATGGTTGTATGTAAGGATCGGCTGGAAACGATGAAGGCAAATCGACATCTGGGACTCGATGCCGCGGCAGCTGTTGAATCCGACATCGCGTCCTTACTTTCGGGTAAAACATATGACGACCTAGTCTCACTTCAAAGGCAAATCCAGAGCAAGCTCACCAGCGGGGAGCCAGTTGATACTGATTATTGGGAGGGCTTACTCAAGAAACTTCTTGTTTACAAGGCAAAGGTCCGTATAAGCGACGTTATGTCTCACTTCCTTGGCCAACCAAATACTTTCCCAGGCGAAACTCAAAAGTATACATGAGGTCGTCGTTCGTAACCGACTGGAACAGCTGCGCAAGCGACAACGAGATGAGGCTCTGCAAGCACAAGAAGAACTCCTGGCTGGCGTTGCCCGATCCGCATCCTCAGGTCGCAAGGGTGAAGTCCTTCCCGAATTAGAGATAACTCAACAAGAGGTTGTTTCCGCAGAGGAGATGGAAGAGTATGATAGAGCGATGAGTCCTGAATTGATAGATATCACCAAGTTACCACTTGAGGAGAGGGATATTGATATCATCACCGCAATGGAAGATTTGCGAGCACTGGTAACTACATCGCTTCTCCCCAGCCTTACAGCTTACTGATGCCTAGTGCAGATAGAACAACGTCGCACAGTAGCTGCTTCGCGCTTTATACGAAAAGCCGTCCAGCCTGAAGTGGAAACACAGGACGAAGAAGCGCCCAGCGGTGCTGACCTCGCTTCAGAAGCCCTTTATAGGGCTGAAGCCGAAAGAGAGCTTGACGAAGAGGAAGAGTTATTCAACTTGGAAGAAAACATTGTCAATCCAACCAGTTATAATTGGGAAGACAAATACAGGCCCAGGAAGCCGAGGTACTTCAATCGCGTACATACAGGATACGAATGGAACAAGTACAACCAAACCCACTACGAGTATGTAGCACCTTATCTGTACCCCCTTCTTTTCTCATCACTTCTAAAGCACCGACAACCCACCACCCAAGGTCGTGCAAGGATACAAAGTTTGTCAAACAATTATATATGGAGTGTTCTGGCGCGCTTACGCTTACTGGCAGTTCAATATATTCTATCCCGACCTTATAGATAAAGCCAAAGCACCAACGTATAAGATTGTCAAGGAGCCAGGGAATGATGAAACCGTCTTGCTGCATTTTAGTGCTGGGCCACCATACGAAGATATCGCGTTTCGCATTGTCAATCGAGAATGGGAATTTTCGCATAAACGGTATGTTCGACACACTGTACCACTCATTTTATCCTACAAACACATTGTTTCTAGCGGTTTCCGAAGCAGCTTCGACCGGGGATGCCTTTCGCTCTGGTTTAACTTTAGGCGCAGTGTAAGTAACAAGCATATTGTTATATCTGTTTATTGAATATGCCATCTAGTTTTACCGCAAGTAAGACGCTCTGTAGTCTACACCGAACTTTGTACATTACGACACGGTTACCTGTCGTGCGAGGCTTATCTCATTTCCTTACTCGTTGTGTGTCGAGTTCCTTTGCCGACAGCGGCTAGCGCTGCGTAGCAGCCCAATTCACTATTCAGCTTGCGAAACTGACTACATAAGAATACCGAGCTCATGGCTGCTAGTTCAGTAATTACCTTTTCTTAGACCATGTCTCCCAAATCTATCAAGCTCAAGAAGATTATTTAACCTATCAAATGCTCGACGACGTTCTTCAGTATGGTTCTATTTAGAGATTAGTGACGAGTGACGATTCTTTCCCTTTTCACATATGACCCTCAAGGCCTCAGAGTGACTCCCATGCCGGCACCTAGATGCGTGTCACCGAAGTCAGGATAGGAAATCCCTCTTCCAGGTTCCTGTTCTTTCGTATGGCCGTAATGTACAGGGGTTTTAGATACCAGTCATTCGTGACGATCTTAAGTGAGAGAAGTTTTGTCGGACAATGTGCAGTTCTGTTGAAGCACCAGATACTCTAACTGATGGATCAGGGTGGAATCTCGTGGGATTATCTACCATAACAAAATATGATAGTGTTTGCACCATAGCACTGTAAAGTCACCCACCGGAACCCCAGAAAACATTTACGGGCTGTCAATTCAGGGTATACAGGGTTGGTTGGCACGTAGCGGGTGGTTTTACCAAAATGAAGTTGGCTTGTAGTTCTAGTGACTTCTGCAACAGTAAATAAGTCACGTGTAGTACAGGATCGCGCCTTGGTGCTTTGAAGTCGCTTATATATCTGATCAAGGAGAATCGCTTCAAAAGAATGGCTGAATCCACAAACATCGCTGCTACAATGGACATTGATGAGTCTGCTATCGATGAGGGCCTCTATTCTCGTCAACTGTCAGTGCCAAAGCATTATCTTATCTACAATGAATTCATCGATACTTGCCAATAGTTATGTTTTAGGACACGAAGGTATGCCTACTTTCCTCTCTTGCGGACATCACTGTACTCTGACTACTATAAAAGCAATGAAGAGGATGGCGGCGTCCAATGTCCTGATTGTTGGACTGCAGGGCTTAGGCGTCGAAATTGGTTGAGTAGTGTTAATTCCTTCGTAGACAACAGCCTAACCAGAGCTCCTTTAGCAAAAAATATTGCTCTTGCCGGCGTGAAATCTGTCACTATATTTGATCCAGAAGCTGTGACAATCCATGATCTTAGCTCGCAGGTAATTGAATGCACCAACCCAGGTTTCGCGTCAGCGTCTAACATCGCCCTCAGTTTTTCCTACGATCCGAAGATGTGGGAAAGACACGAGCAGAGGCTACCCTTCCTAGACTAGCTGAGCTTAATACCTATGTCCCTGTACGAAATTTGGGAGGTGCTGCCGGCCAAGAGATCACTGTGGACTTGGTAAAGGGATTCCAAGTACGTCATACATGGCTTCCTGTGTATCTGGCCAAACGATTGTTAGGTCGTCGTCTTATGTGGAGCAAGCTATAACAAACAACTTGAAATCAACGATTGGACTCACCAAAATGGTGTTCATTTCATTGCGGCTGAAACTCGTGGGCTATTTGGGTGTGCACACCCATCCCTATTCGTAGTTCGCGTTCTCTAATGTATCTTGTTCAGATCCGTCTTCACCGATTTCGGTCCAAAGTTTACATGCGTTGATCCTACAGGGGAGCAATCACTGACTGGTATGATTGTCTCTGTCGCTAAGGTAAGCCTCTCCCTCTATTCTCCCCCTCTACTACTTCTCACCCTCTACCAATTTGCCGCGAATAGGATACGGAAGGCCTTGTTACCTGTTTGGACGAAACAAGACACGGCCTAGAGGACGGCGATTTCGTAACATTCACTGAAGTGCAAGGAATGACTGAATTAAATGGCTCTGAACCACGGAAAGTGTCTGTAAAGGGACCCTATACATTTACCATAGGAGATACCTCGAACTTTGGCAACTATAAGTCTGGCGGTATCTTCACACAAGCAAAAATGCCGAAGATAATAGAATTCGTGCGTCATCACAAACTAAGAGGTTTGATTGCTGAGCACTGTCCCCAAAACAGAAAAGCCTCAGGGAATCACTAAAATCTCCGGAGTTCTTCATCACTGACTTTGCCAAATTTGATCGTCCAGCCACATTACACGCCGGCTTCCAAGCTCTATCCCAGTTCCGTGCACAGAACAATCGATTTCCCCGACCGCGAAACGCTGAGGATGCTGCAACAGTTGTCTCTCTGGCCAAAAACGTAACAGCAGAAATCGATGAAAAGGTTGTGACCGAGTTAGCATACCAGGCTACAGGTGATCTCTCTCCCATTGTTGCTGTGATTGGTGGATTTGTGGCCCAGGAAGTGTTAAAGGCTTGCTCTGCTAAATTCCACCCTATGGTTCAGCATCTCTATTTCGATTCATTAGAATCTCTTCCTTTGAATGTTCCTTCTGAGCAAGAATGCCAACCGATTGGCTCACGTTACGACGGCCAAATCGCGGTCTTTGGGAAGAAGTTCCATGAAAAGATCGCGAACCACCGACAGTTCCTCGTTGGATCTGGGGCTATTGGCTGCGAGATGTTGAAGAATTGGAGTATGATTGGCCTTGGAAGTGGCCCGGACGGCATCATTCATGTCACTGATCTAGACACTATCGAGAAAAGTAACTTGAATCGTCAATTTCTGTTTAGATCGAAGGACCTGGGGAAATTCAAAGCTGAAGTTGCCGCCGTTGCCGTGTCGGAGATGAACCCTGACTTGACTGGCAAGATCTTGGCCAAACAGGAATCAGTAGGCCCTGATACTGAAGGTACTCTTATAGAATCTATTATTCATCAAGGATCTAACTAGGGAACAGGTGTTTACGATGCTAGTTTTTTCCAGAGTATTGATGGTGTCACGAACGCCTTGGACAATGTAAAAGCTCGTATGTAACTCGAAGATATGTCTTACTGGATAGACCTTGATGTAATGTCACTAGGTCTCTACATGGACCAACGATGCATTTTCTACAAGAAGCCTTTACTAGAGTCAGGCACCCTTGGCACTAAGGGCAATACACAAGTCGTTGTTCCACATCTAACAGAATCGTACGCATCGTCACAGGACCCGCCGGAAAAAGAAACGCCCTCGTGTACTGTCAAGAGTTTCCCTAATGCCATAAACCACACCATTGAAGTATGTGCTCTCCCTCGCAGCCTGTTATATCGCACTGATAAACCTTGAATTTTAGTGGAGTCGTAAACAGTTTGAAAACCTGTTCGTCAAGCCTGCTCAGGCGGTGAACGCGTATCTTTCAGAACCGAACTACTTGTCAACCACACTCAAGTACTCTGGATCATCGAATGAACAAGTCGAACAGATTGTCTCTTTCCTTGTAACAGACAAGCCTTTAACTTTCGAAGAGTGTATTGTATGGGCCAGGCTTCAATTTGAGAGGGACTACAACAACGAAATACAACAACTGCTCTTCAGTCTACCTAAGGATGCCGTTACTACTACGGGTCAACCGTTCTGGAGTGGCCCCAAGAGAGCTCCAGACCCACTAGTTTTCAACTCCAGCGATGTGAGCTTTTATTCTGGCTAATTGACCATTTTTGAACTCTACTTAGCCGCTCCATCTTCAATATACCATCGCGGCTGCCAATCTCCATGCATTCAACTATGGGCTGAGAGGCGAAATAGACCCTGCTATCTTCCGCAAAGTGGCAGACTCGGTTATCGTTCCCGAGTTCACACCTCGCAGTGGTGTTAAGATCCAAATCAATGACAACGATCCCGTCCCACAAGCTGAAGGCAGTGGTTCGTTCTGTTAACTTACGTCTCCATTGCTTGATTATATACTCTATCCCTATAGTCGACGACGTCAATGACGTGGCTTCCAAGCTCCCTTCGCCATCGTCATTGGCTGGATACCGACTCACCCCGGTTGAATTCGAAAAGGATGACGACACTAACCACCACATCGATTTCATCACCGCCGCATCTAACCTTCGTGCCGTAAATTACAAGATTGAGACAGCGGATCGCCATACTACGAAGCAAATTGCTGGGAAGATTATTCCCGCCATTGCCACTACCACATCTCTCGTGACTGGTCTTGTCTGTTTGGAGTTGTATAAGGTGCATGACATTCCAAATCGATATCAATTGGAACTTACATTTTCCATTCACAGATCATCGATGGCAAAGCAAAATTTGAGGACTATAAAAACGGATTTGTCAATCTTGCACTTCCCTTCTTTGGCTTCTCTGAGCCCATCGCTGCTGCAAAGCAGAAATATGGATCAACTGAATGGACCCTTTGGGACCGATTTGAGTTTGCAAACGATCCAACCCTCCAAGACATAGTTTCTTGGTTCAAGAAGAACCACGGCCTAGATATCACAATGGTCAGCCAAGGTGTTAGCATGCTCTGGAGTTCATTCATTGGAAAGAAGAAGGTATGGTCCATAGATTTGGGTTTGACCGACCAGTTCACTCACGTTGATAATTCCAGAGTGAGGAGAGGTTGCCAATGAAGTTCAGTAAACTGGTTGAATTTGTCAGCAAGAAGGCTATCCCTCCCCATGTCAAGCATCTGATCGTTGAGGTGATGGTATCGGATGAGGATGGAGAAGACGTGGAGGTGCGTACTTCTGTTGAGCGGGATGATAAATAGCTCACTAATCCTTTCACAGGTTCCTTTCCTTGTTGTTCAAATTTGATTCATGCATAGATGATATAAATGTAGATACATGGATTGTTGTTGTTTCTGTTGTAAAATCTCAAGTTATGGCTTCGGCGTACACGAATGTCAAAAACCAAGTTCGTTTGTGTGAGAGCAAGGATAGAGTTTCTGGAGCCACTAGGCCTGACAATCACAAACAATATTAATCTCAACCATCCTTGGGTCGACCAACATTTCACTGCTGGATCTGACATGGCCTCAAGGCTCGCTCGAAGGAAACCTCCGCAAGTAAAAAATGACTTCACATCCTACTGAGTCCTCGCTGGAGCTCCTTGATGATGAGAACACTGCATAAATCTACAAACCAGTTGACCCGATCCGAGAGCGAGAGTAATGCCGAGCTCACAACAGGCTAAAACTGGCAAAATACGTAGATTGCAGATCCAGCAAACTTCTAGAGTGGTGAGTACGGCTTGTGCCTGGGAATGCCTGTGTGGGCAATGATCACATCATATAATGTAGGCGCTATCCGAACACAAGACCATAGCCCTCGAGCTAGTTGTAGCAGATGGCATTGGCAACACTGCATGCTATCGCCTGGAGATTTCTCATTAGAATTTCACTAAACCGCCAGTGAGCAGCAAGTGGAGTGTCGTGGTTAGTGTCTACTATGACGACTAACGACTGTTGTAATCAAACGCTAAAGAAAAGTCAATATATGATAAGACTCCCCTTGGAGGATGACTCACCCATATGCATATTCGACTTCGTCCACTCCGGCACCCGCTGCGAAGGGGCCCGATTGATCCTTTGGGACTGGGCCCATGGCAAGTTCTTCATCATCCTCGTCAGCGTCAACTGCGCTCCCGTCGTCAAGGCCGAATGGCAAGACAGGCCGAAGGCCGCTTCCGGAACTAGACCGTCGAGCGCCTGCTGGGGACTTGGGCAAAGCAGCCATAGTCTTTGGGCTCATATGCTGTAATGGACGCTAAGCGCTTGCAATATTGAACAGTAAAATCAAGGTAATACAGACTTCCCAGTTGTTGAGGTTTTCATCGACAATATCACGATCGTCACGGCTAGGATCTAGCCGTGCATCGTCGCCTAAATCACCTATTGATACGATACTCTCGCTGTCACTGATACCATCCGCAATATCTGAGGCAAAGGAAGGCAGACGATGCCAAGCAGAGTTGTTGCTTGGGAATAAAGAGCCGTCAGCAGTGGCCTGTTCGTCAGACCAACCTAAATCCGATAGATATTCTTCGTATTCTTCCTCGAAGGCAATGTCTTCAGTGATATATGGCAAGAATATAGAGGGATCTGGAGCCTGCGAGCGTGCAGGTGGGAAAACGTCCGAATCAACAATGTTCGGAGTTCCGAGAGGTCGAATGAGATTTGAGAGCTCAGGACCCGGATGTAAACCCTCTAGATGGTGAGATATACTACCAGACCTTCTATGAAGTTGTCCATGTTGGGTCGAAGTTACCATTGGGCCATATCGTTTATTGTTGTCTGATCATCGGTTAAGCGACTTCATGTTGACTAGGCTAAATACCCACAAAACTTGACGAGATGCCGCAGAGCTTGTTCCTGGGCCTGTTGGGCGGCGTGAGTAACATTAGGTAGCTTGTTCCAGGATACATACCTGAGCATCTGATACATCATCAACTTCTGAGCCTGTGAGCCACTCGTCACGAAGGTCAGGGCGGCAGTTCAGGTATATGGAAGTGATAACTTTCATGTTTGCTGCGGGGAAACGGTCAAAGTCAACGAGTTGAGCAGCTGGAGTGAGAATATTTACATTGTCTCCATTTCCGACCACAAAACGGTACTTGACTCTTAATTAACTTCAAGACATGTAGTTGCAGCATGGGGTGCATAACACGAAGCACTCGTTTTAAGACCGCCTGATAGCCTCTGAGACCAGGCACCATCTTCTCAAGAATTTGGAGTCAGACTCACTGAACTTTTATACTGAACGAGCATCCAAATCCGATGTGAACGACCCTTGGACAGCTTCTGCATGATTTTGGCAAAGTTGATTGTCGAGAAAAAGTTTCGCCAAGAGTACTCTGTAACTTGCTCTATCTCTTCTTCGTGCTTTTCCCCGTTCGGTAGTGTGATTATTTTTGTCACTGTATGACGGGCTGGTCTTGGCATGTTGTCTTCCGGGCGTGTATGTTGTGGATTCTTTGAAAAGTTAAGTAGACAGTATTGGAAGAAACTAAAGAGATTAAAATAAAAGTACAGAGTGATAATGATAGGAACGCACTTATTCTCTTGAGAGTCGGCTTTCGAAATGACAGAGGAAGAAACCTCTTGGAGACCAAACATCTTGAGAATTAAGAGCAAGCAGTTTGTATCGAGTAGGTGTTGACCCAAATGATGGAATTTCATAACATCTAAACCGAGCTCAGCGTGACAAACACCAATAGAGAGAGGGTGCGACATACGAGAGACTTTGAACCATTTTAAAACCAATAGTAAGATGGCGGATACCGCCTTGGATGTAATCTCTCGATGTCGTGTAACATCGATCTCGTCAAGAGTCGGCGGTGGAGCCGGTGGTTGTTCCGGAGCTGCATTGAGGACAAGAAAATGTATTAGCAAGCGGGGCTTGAGGTCAGAGGAAACGCTTTACGTGACGAGACACCAGGAGGAAATACAGATGACGTCGAAGATTGAGGTGGCGGCGGTGGTGCGGTGGTGCTTGCTGATACAGTGGCCAAAAGCAACTTCAGGAGTACAAGCACCCAACCAGAAAGGACGGGGAGAACAGCACTCTGATAGGGGTACATTTAGACGTTTCGTCTAGTTTTATACAGGAATCTACTCACATAGATGTGTTCAACTCGTTTGAGGCGCATCAAATCTTCCCTCCTTTCTTTCGCCTTTCTCTTATCACCGCTCACTTCGGCCGACTCTAGTGCCTTCGTAGCCTCCAAGATTTTTGCATCAAGCAGGGCGATATCCGGCAAGGGTTCTGCCGTTTCCGGATCCTGCACGAAAAGGCCAGTTGGTTCGAATTATTAAAAATTCACGACATAACAGATATGCATACAGTCAATGTAAAAGTGGAGGAGTGGAAGCCGCTGTCCCCAGGCATATGTTCCAGGCCGCTCTCTGCCGTGATACAGTCCTCTCGAGTACGCCACATCTGCCACAGCGCTAGGCTGACATACATATGTTTATTGTACAAGCGATCCGCTTCATCAATAGCAAAGGGAACCAGACGGGCGTCTTTTCCAAATTGACCTTTTGAAAACGGGAATAAAAATGGCCGCCCTTGATCCGTCTGAAACTGCTGCTTCTTGGGTTTTGGAGATGGAGGGGGCGATGGTGCCGGAGTTGCTGCTTGGGGTATTGGCCGATATCCGCTTGAGTGCTGTTGAAGCTGAAAATGTTGGTGGGTTCCCGTGGGCATCCCGGGATTGGTCGATTCATTATCATCATGGTGATAATGGTGCCTGACAGGTATGGGTGAGAACGCCTGGGCTAGTCGCGAAGTTAGCATCGGAGGAGTATGTGTTCTTAACAGTTGAGGTTCATTTAACGGCTGAGGTACAGGTTGTTGCGGAGGGATAAACGTGGGGTACTTGACAGATGTCTCTTGACGAAATGTTTCGATGTCGAGTGGAGATGATTTGATCTTCTCGACTGGAATAAGAAAGAGTCAGCGAACCAGTGATAAGGCAATGAAACCCATTGCCTGTCTCCATTAGGGATGGCAGTCCGGCCAGTTCCCTTGCCAATTTCTTTACACGCGCAAGTTCACGGATGCCACCACAGCAGGTCAGAAGCGTCTTCCAGAGAACCAAGAGTAGCTGCTAATGGGTGAATATGATGAGACAGCAAGATACGAAATAAGGGGACCTTCTTTATTGGGTATCCTTTTGCACTTTTGTCACGGAGACCAGATACAACGTTGAAGAGATAAACAGGTAATGGAGGATCCAAACTCACTGAATAAGCTCCATAAGTCTTCAAAGGACCTTTCCAGCACATAGTTAGGACATACTCAGCTCATCAGCGAAATCATCATGACCCTTGAATACCTCTATCAAGTGATAGAGCATTCCAAGGTAGACAGATATCTCAGTCAGCACTTCTTCAATAAAATCAGCCTTCTCCTGGACTGAGATATGAAAATGTGCCGCGTCATGATCAGATAAACTACTGTGAAAGTAGATGATGTTGACGTCAGAGGAAATAAGACAACGGGCATGAAAAATACCATAGTAGATCGTGCTTGGAGCTCGCAATCTTCATGGCTTCAACGATTGTACTAATGCCGTTAGCAGATCTAACTACTTTGCAGTTTTCGAATATCCAATGTAATTGGTGTTCGGGGGAAACGGTTTCCGCGAACGTTCCTGGAAATCAGCAGTAGCCAAGGAACGCATTGAAATTATTCTGCGTAATCTTCAGGAATTGTGACTAACCTTGAAGCACATAGAATAAGCGACGTGCATTAGTGAAGCGTATCTCGGCATCGCGATGTTCGAGGCTTTCCAATAATAGCTCTATATGGGCTTTGCGGCGTGGCATTGGTGCTTTAGTCCAATCTGGTTTGCCAAATCGTGTATTATGGTGAATTCATTAGAAGGAAAGCTCATGTAGAGGATTACCTGAAGTGAAGGAGCCCTCCCAAGCCTTGAGATTCTCCGCAACCTGCGGCATCTCGATGTATGAATAGAATTCGTCGATCTCGTTCATAACCGTGTCTTCGTCATTATACAAAAAGTCGAACCAAGATTGCTGGTAACGGAGAAACATCTTACTCAAACTTGTTCGACATTGGCATGACCATACTCACTTTCGGTTTGGGCACCGATCCTACCATTGCCTTGAGCTGTCCAAGGGTGATTGAATCCAATCCGGCTGTTGTGGGACTCAACCCATTGTTATCGTGCAAGGGTGTATTTATGTACGACGACAGTGGGGGAAACGCCATTTCACGAAGACAATACTCGTGAAGGAATGAAGTCGTTCATTAAAGTCGTTGTTTGGCAAATACTCCAATCTCAAATAACGTTTATTTCGGCTCTGTGTATATCAACGTGTTGCCGAGATGTCCGTTTAAAAATGCAAGCAAGCTAATCTGATGCTTTCCACAGCTGGAATAAGTGGCGGCGCAGTGGCTCACACTGTTTCACCGCGGACGGCCCAACGTGAGTGCACCATGATCCGATCCGTGGGGGAGTTCTCAAGCAAACACACACGTGTTTGTCACCAACTTTTCAGTTTTCAGTTCTCCATAAGCGACAGTAGACTGTGGAGCCATATATTACTAGGTACAATGGTGATCTTAAATTATGACGACCAGGGGGTAGCTCAGGTGAAAAACCTTGATCGATCTCTGCACCAGGCTCAAAGAAATCACATCAAGATAATCGCACGCGGATGGGAAGATGTAAAAGAGTACAATCGATGGGATTTGATTGGAGATACGGTGACAACCTGACTTGTGTACCTCGCGGGGGAGAGTATGCCAGTGATGGGGGCGGGTCCGTAAGGTGCAGCTCTAGTAGAATACATAGTGATTCATGATTACGTAACAAGAAATGCCACGCAGGTTGAAATAGGACCAACGGAATTTGATTTTATTTTTTTCTCATCTCCCAACCACCAGGTGGATCGACCCCTTCCGTCGATTTCAGTTGCCCGGTCCCTGTGTCTCTCAGCTACCGCCACCAGTCAACTAAGGTGAAGACTGAAGAGGACCGTTTTCCGTCCTCCTTTTGGACAGCAAGAAATTCCGCAGCTGGACTCACAGGCTTTTCAAACAGCCAGCAATCCCTTCTGTTCTTCACCCTCACTTGGTCCACCAAAAGGCACGCCTTCGCTGTGCGTTTGCCATTTCTGCCAGTTTCTTTCAAATAGCCTCTACCTTTCCCGCTTACGACATCTTATTACGACTCTATCTCGCCATTACTTTCACCTTTCAAGCAAAGGAGTTCAGATCAGATCAGAGTACAGCAGCAAAATTCACGCTTCTCGTGTTTTTGGTGCTACTCTTCTGTTGACTCCTCTTCTATCCGATGCCGGTTCCTGCTCCTCGTCATCTTAAACCACTCTCTCACCCAGTCATCAAGCAACCCACCCGTGGTGACGGACAGGTCAACCCGTTCCAGATACTTACTCACACGTTGCCTGTACCCCCAGCAGGCCCGCCACCCTCTCTTGGCACGCGCGAGCAGTGGATCGACTCACTGCCGACCTGGAGACGGATCAAGCCGCGTAGGGTTTGGGAGGACGATACACAGCACATAGACGAACGTGCTGAACAGGATTTTAGTCGAGGGTTGACAGCCGCGGGCAACGCGTCCGTTATTAAAGGAGCACACGCTGAAGCGAGTATTCCGCCCATTAGTACCCTGTTCGAGTCTGGCGGGCTGCCCACAGAAATGACATCCAACATGCCTTCCAGATCAGGCAGTGATGCAGACGATGACATGATCTCAGATTACTTGACCATAGACCAGACCTACCTTGAAGACCAAATTCAATGGAATGACACCTCATCCATTGCCATCGATGACGATGATGCAACAAAAATTGCCACTCAAGCACAACGTATGGACTCGGCTACCCTTCTTTCGAACCTTGTCTCTTACGATCACCAGACCTGTGGGCGGAGTGCCTCTACACCTGTTCTCATCGAGCAATCCCCAAGCCCTGCTAGTGGTCTTGAGGGAGACTCTAGCCCGCTACAACCCGTTACACCTTTTGGTCTTTACGTAGATCGTGCCGTTACCTCCCATACGGCGACCAACGGCATCCAATCACAGACCTATAACTATCAAGACGAGATTTGCAGTTCCCGGTGTTATCCAGATGAGCCTGCCTATCAACATGCGGTTGAACCAGCTCAAGAACATGTGTTTACTTCCAGTTCTCAGGCTGTACCGCCTAGCGCCTCTATTGTTTACAAGAAGCTTGCGGAGCCTCTTTCTGATTGGGTGGCAAATTATGTCTGGAAGGTCTGCACGACCGGCCTCAGTCTCCCGTCAATGTTTGCACGTCCCTCGTAAGAATCCATATACTTTCCTATTGAGAGAGTAGCTTTCACTGATCTCTTTGCATGCAGCCATCGCCAAATCGTAGCGTATAGTGCTATGCCGCCAAGTTACCTGGCGGCATCTGTTCACTCACTCTTTTTGTCCACTCTTCTTCAACCATCCGCTATATTTTTAGCGCTATGGTATATCGTGAGACTACCGGTTTACTTTCCTGCCGGCCCGCTTGGGGAAGAGCATGTCAAAGAAGAGCGGTTCAGAGCGGCGTTACTAGGGGATTGTTGCTTGGACTCTGATAGAGAGGCCATGGAGACGAGTGCACCTTTTCGCCTGGTTGTCCTGGGTTGCATGTTAGCGAACAAGTGGTTGGATGATCATACGTTCTCGAACAAGACATGGTGAGTGAGATGCGATGTGCATTATGTGCATTGGAATGTGCTAATACGGTGGATATCAGGCACAACATATCGAATGTTCCGATTCAGGTCTTGAATAAGCTCGAGTCACTGACACTGGACGTATTTGAGTATGATTTGACGGTCTCGGCTCATGATTGGTCCCAGTGGCTTACATACATCACCTCTTATCACGCGTCACTGACGTCACCGATGCACACCCAGCCAATTTCTCGGCCATCGACTAATCCACATGCCATTGTTCGCAAGGCAATGGACGAGATCGTCAACGTACCAGCTGTCCATCACCTCTCCTCCGTCCCCCAGCCCGCGTTTGTCGGGCTCGAGGAGAGGAAGCGTGAGAAATTAGAGAAGGAACGCGCCATGGTCACCGATGTTCTAGAAATCAACCTCGACGAGGACGGTCCACTCAGAGAAGAATACCTCCCTAAGCGTCGGATTAGTGGGGCAGGATCTCATATTAATCCACACATCACCCAGTCGTTTGACATCACACATAACGGAGGAGGCAATCTTCCCGACTGGGACCAAAACTCAGCCCGCGATCACAGGATATTGCCTCCCCCAGCCAGATGGAGCCCAGCTGGCGATGAACCTATTTACCCTGAAAAGAGCCGCGTGAGCGGGCGTTATGCCGCTGTTCAGCCCCCTCTTGTGCACCCCACTGTTCCGTACCCAGTACCCTATCATCATCCCCCCGCCGACGTATATTCCCACTACAACTGGAATTCTGTTCTCTATCCAGTCAAATCTCAGCCAAACTACCCTCCCTTTGAATTCCCTACCATTGACAGTGTCAGCAATCAGACGCCTTTTGGCACCTATTACATTCCTCAGATTCCCACTTCACATTCTCGCTCACTGTCACTGTCCCATGACCAAGAAAACTTATACTCCCGACAACATGCACGCTCGTACTCCCAAACTCCTTTTGAGTACCAATGCAGTGATATTCGTATAACTGCCAACGAGCATAACCAAGGTCCAGCGATGTGGCGTGGTGCGAACCACTACCAGTATGGCTCCGCTTTGGCACCCATTCACAATGTTTTCGCCTATCAACCAACCTGGCTCAGGACTTGAGCACTATTTACTTGTTTCCTTCGACACTCGTCACCTCTAGACTGGACGCCTCTGTTTCCGACGTTACTCATTACTTTAAGCTCACCGGGACTCGGCATAGTTGCGCATCACGGCCTATTTCAGCTTCCATTTCAAGTCTTTGCGCGTGTATTGTTTGTTGTTATTCTGTGAATATCCCACCAGAATTATCTTTTTCTGATGTCTTCATGTCTCATATTTCTGGCCCATCCCATTCTTCAACGACATATCCATCCTGTCCCAAGGGATGAGCAGCTTTTTATCGGAAATCCCCGCCTTGTCATCCATCATGGAAGAGGCCACTATCTCACTTCATCGCACTCTGATTCTCACCGCAATGTCACAGCAAAAGTGCAACTTAGTTGGCGTTCTGTTGTTATCACCCATCACGACATGGATCGACCACACCTCACAAGCCTTCTATCGCCCTTTTCTTCCTGGCAAGCGATTACAACTTTTTTTGAACATCCATTGGTACCTAACCACGCTTTTAACCACTAATATTTCCATTTCTCGCCCTGGTATTACCTGTTTGCTTTCTTTGAGCATCTTTCATGAAAACTTACGCACCCACTGCCAATATAAAACCCCCAAAAACATACGTTCATCCTTTCATCTTTGTCCAAGTGATTCATATCTGTCCTTCTCACTTTCACAAATCACAAACACCCACATCCTTCCCCAACCCCACCTTCCTCCCACCGGAGTTGTACAAGCTCCCATCTGCCCCTTCCCATTCATTTTAAATACTTCCTGTGCACCTCGTAGGTAAGTAGTTATGCAGCTTCATATTTGCATTTATGCAGATCTGAGGAAATACATATGCCTCTTGTTACCTGCCTGCCCCCTGTCACAGTCAGTCATTTAGGCTCCACAAAAAAAAATTCCACACAACGGGATCCATAATTTCACCGCTATATATCAAGGCCATAACCTTTAAGAAGTAAATTTGACAAGCCTCGTATTTTGCGCAAGAGCAAGGCACCGAATAACCATAGAATGCGATATTCCAGATAAAAAGGTAAACAATCGTACAAATCGGGTTCAATATTCTATAAATCTCAAACTGTGCATCGAAGACCAAATTATGAGCTCTTTTATGTGGGTAAAATTTCTGGGAGGGAAAGACATGCATCTGGCTGCAAGTGTCGAAAATCTATCAGGCTAGACAGATACTTCAGAGAAGAAAGTATATATAAAATCTCTCATAGCTGATGCCTTGGAGGGAACACGCCACGCAAGTGCCCGACTTGGCTAATACAAACCCGAAGAAAGATATTACAAAGGCACATGTGT